>CM076580.1:1474214866-1474402055 GCA_034641835.2 Pinus albicaulis
CTGATTTATGTATGAGTTACTTTCAACCTAATTATTTGAATCAATGGCCAAGAGATTCTTCTTTTTATTCTTTTTCTTTTTGTTCTTCAAGGTAAGATTTGGATGTCACTTCCAACACTTATTCT
The DNA here is from genome assembly GCA_034641835.2 of Pinus albicaulis. Taxonomy (NCBI): domain Eukaryota; kingdom Viridiplantae; phylum Streptophyta; class Pinopsida; order Pinales; family Pinaceae; genus Pinus; species Pinus albicaulis. The sequence continues at coordinate 1,474,214,992 of CM076580.1, forward strand.
TTGTATGACCACCAATATTATAATAATGTTTGTAGTGGTTGTTGTGATCCCTACATTGATTTCTTGTGGCCGCTATATTTTTTTATTTTTTCCCCTTTTTCAATTTTTTCTCTGCTCCTTAGAATCGTCCTTGTGCTCCTTAGAATTTCTTCAGTCCTATGTTCTCCAAGTATTATTCCTATACAAAAGCCCTGCCCACTGATCCGGGCTTGAACAACATCACTTTATTCTATAGATATTTGTATAAACCCCCCAAAAACTCGAGGAGTATATTTTGTTTCTTTGGGGAGATACCTATCATTATGGAAATAATTTTGAACTATGTGTTGTACTCTTGTACACTTTGCCCCTAATTTTTCCTAAAGTAATTCCACTAGATCTACTAGTCCTCTACATTCTCAATAAGGTAAAATTGTAACTTTATGAGGGTTTTACAGTCCTTAAGTTCTTTGTGTGGCTTTTACACTAGGTTAGGGCATGGCCTTCTAATTTTAACCATGCAAAAGAAATCGTATGTTCTTCTTCTATATGATGAGCACTAAAATAAAATTCTAATTGTTGCAACTGATGATTTAGCTTCATAGCGTCAATCTCACCTTGGTACGTCTTTATATTCACCTTTGTGTTAATTTTGAACAAACTTGTGAATGGTTCACAACACTTGAACTGGGTAGATATTTTTTGGGTCCTTTCTTCAGCTTGTTCTTTATTTCTTCATAGTCTCTCCATCTCCCCTCTTATCATACCTCTACATTAGAACCCCTATATTCTATAAATAGCCTGAGCTTATTGTTCAAGGCCATTATGATGAGACTCACAATATGGATTATATCTCTAACTTATGCTTCCATCTGTGAAAACCTATCCTTTATAGGATTGTGATGGTTATTTACAAATTCGTCACCCATGACTAGGGTTTTTTTACTTTTGGCTTGGCCGATCTAGATACCCTACAAATATCCATAATATACTCAAAGAAACCTGCTCTTATCCATAAACTATTGTGGATATTTCATTGGATAGTTCATCACAATTTATCTGATAAATTATACTTAAAAATCCAAAATATACTTTATGAAAGTCGATTTCTCTTTACATTTATAGATTTGTAAATCATTGTTTATTATGTATGCATGTAATTTTTAATTATGAAAAAAATAGAGAATAGTAAAATAAAATCTCACAAACCATGATTGACACAATATATATCCTAGAAAACCCTTTCGTGGGGGGGGGGGGTGTGTGGGTGTGGGGGGACCCAAGTGGAACATGAGGCTACCTTTCTTTGTTTCCTTGAATAAAAAATTGGTTGTGAGTACAAAGAAGTATGGCCTATGTCCCATGGGATATTATAATGCACAAAGACTCTTTGTGTTCTCTCTCTCTATCGACTACTTTTCTCATATATGGAAAAAAATTATCTTCAAAGAATGGAACCACTTTTCCTCATAGTGGCTGGTTTGTAACACATTCTGATAGCCTACTAATGGTTAGGTTTGACTCCTCCAACTCTTAACTGGTGTTACAATATGGAACCTTCTAGAATATTTGTCAACATAATCATGTGGCTAACCCATTTTCCATGAGTAATGGGGGTTGGCATGGCTTCCTCTTAAATTATGGTGGCCAAAATAGGAAGGTCAAATTCCAAGTGACATAATTTTTGCATATGGACTCTGATTGAGGTGATTTTTACGTCATTGGAAAGGACTCTATGTATAGAATAGAAAAAAAATTATTGAACTAATGTGACAATTTTTTACCCCCAAATTTTTTTTTTGATGCCTAAAAATGCTCCTAGAAGGTTTCAGACCTCAATTCACGAAACTCGGTCCTACCAATAAAAATGGTCCCATGAGTTAATTCCTCCTCTTTTTCCACATTGGAAGAATAAACATGGATGAAAAACAATATAACGATCCAATACTGATCACATGTATTTAATTATATGATTATAGGGCAACATGTTATCATCTAAGATTTGGGGAAGAAATTCATAAATTTGACCCTCTAGTGAAATATTTTTCAATCTCTCTCAATAGGAGAAACCCTAGCTCCAAAAATGGGTAGAAACACGTTTTTTACTCCATGTTATTAGTTCAAAAAACTTAAAATCTGTTGATATTTTTCTAGAGTTACTTGTGTGCATTAATTTGAAATGTCATACGTTTCAAGTGGACACTACACCCATTCATTTAGCTTTACCTATCCTTGATGATGGGTGGAGTGTCCACTCAAAACATTGGACATTTCAAACTAATTAAAACAATTCACTTCGTAAAAATATCAACAATATGAATGATTATGGAAATATACACTTTGTTGAAGTCCAACAAGAAATTGCAGCACCTACACTAGTTTGGGACCAGGAGGTCCAAGCAGCACCTACACTAGTGTGTGACCTGGAGGTCTTAGCAACACCTACACTGGTGTGGGCTAAATTTGGTGCAGTGTATATTTTAATTTTCCCTTAATTAAAATGGACAATAAAATGTAATCTTATCTCATAATCACGTGTAATAGTTAACTGAGTGTAATAACCTCAGTTAGCTCATGAATTTCGAGTTAAGGGTAGTTGGTGAGGCATGCAGAGTAATTCTAGTTGTAACAGAGTTCGAAGTGCAGTTGGTGCATTAGTTTAATGCATGAGTAATGAGTTAACTCAGTTAAGTGAGTTAAAGTCAGTTGTGTTAGTTGTAATTGTTTGTTTCACTAGTGAGAGATTAAGTGAATTAAATATTATTTAATTCAAAATCAGTGATCTAACATGCAACTGATGATTTACTATTATTAGTTGCATGCATGTCAATTCCATTGGAGACCCAGTTGAGAGAAAGGTGAAAGGGATGTTAACTATCAGTTGTAGGATTATTGGGTTGCACCCATGCCACCAAAAACTCATTGGATTTCCCATGATCCTTGTGTATTTTAGTAAGGTCAAAATTCCTAAATAATAGGGATTGCATTCATCAGGAATTGTGCAAGAAAAGCAGGCTGTTTAGAGGCTGAGAATTGGCTAAGTGTTGGTCAGTTTTGTCCAAGATAATGTGAGACAATTAGCTGAGTACAGGAGAATCTTGTGAGAAGAGTGTATTGTAATTGTTTCATGTATCCATGCTGAATATACAATAGAATATAGTGGTGTTTTGAGCAGCAAGCTTTCCTCAAGAAATTATCTGTGTTGTGGTTTGATTGATTCTTCTTTGCTTCATGTGATTGGCGATTGTGTTTAATTTCTGCAATTGATTTGTAGAAGCTATTCAGTATCTAGCTTTAGTACATTGTTAGATCAGATTGAATCCATGATATACATATTGTTTGTATAATTTCTACAAACTCAAGAAACTTACAACTTGTCCATTTTTTGCTTGATTTTTTTTTCCATGAGTTGTGATTTCAACTCTAGAGCCATTTATAGACACCCAACAAAGTAATCTAGTTTAAAAAACCAAATAAGTAACAAATTTTTGTCTAGTCATCTCTTATACTTGTATGTTTGCAATCACAAGATCAACAAATTTTCCACTATTGTATAAGGCATCAATCATAAATTTTACCCAAAATGCCAATTTTGTAATACCTCTTATTAGGAAAGACCCTAAATCCACAAATCATTATAGAAATAATATGTTAATTAATGAAATTGATGGGATAAAGGCACCACTAGTACTACTTGAAATTGATGGGAGAAAGGCGCCACTAATACTACTCCATTTTCATAAGCCAAAAGGAGCTAACAAGTCACTAATCTAAAGCTTGATTTTATTTATCAAAAAGTTCAACTTGTAAATCCATTTAAGAACATAAACCAAAGTAGTCTAGGAGAGGAATCTAACAAAAATGGGGAATTGCATATTATTAGCTCCTAGCTCCTACACATATATTTTTGAAATATTAAGGACATCAATGCCTAAGGCAGCATTTTGTAAAATTAACCCCTAAATGTAGATTCTGTAATGCCTCTCATTTTGCAGAGACCTAACTCAAAAAATTATTAGAAAAAAATTTCTTGTGGTGAAATTCATGGGAGTAGAGCACTCATAACACTAATTGATTATCATGTGTTTTCTTTGACTTACAACTAGCAATTCAAACTATTTAAAAATGCATCTTAGAATCGATAGAAAAAATCAATGAAAAAAAAAACAAGTACATGATGTTAAGGCCTACACATATTTTTGGCAATCCAAAAGAAAGTACATTATGCACCAATGTCTCACACAATGGTTTTCCAAGTTGACATTTGAAGACAAATTTATCAATAAGAGAACCTTGGCTTCCAAAATCATTAGCGAAAAGATGAAGGGCACCCGTAATTATGATTTCAACCAAACAAATTGCTCATGATTCTAATGAGCAATTTGTTATCACAAATTGCTATTCAGATTCTTTCACACACATACTAGAGTGGTTGCAAGAGCATAATAATCCTATGAAGCGACATAATTATGTCCTCTCAATTTGTGCATGTGTAATGTGGCAACCCAAACTTACGGTGTATATATATATATATAAATTGGGAGGGAATATCCAGAAATATGATGGTCAAAAGATATGAAAAGATAGACCTCTTTCCTGACAGACAATTTCTGGATATGCCTGGAATTTTCATATGTTCAGGGAATTTCAACTTGCATGTTAGCTAAGTTGTCAAGATCTCTTGAAATCACACGGTTAAACCATGATGGTATTTATAATTTCACAACACTGTGATGGTATTTATCATTCATGCGGATTCCTTTGAGTTTTGATCTTTTAGCTGTTCAGATTTATGGATTTTTTTTTTATTCTAACTGAGCTTGGCCTTGTTATTGTTTGATATGTTTTGGTGTTTCCTAGTTATGTTGGCCCTCTTTGATATTTCTCTGTTTTTGATCTATTTTTTGTCTTGTTATTAGATGCATCTTCCTTGTCACTGGGCTCTTTTTGCCCTATCCCTGATCTATGTAACTTCTTTTTTATATAATGAAGAAGCTATGTTTGTTTCTTCTCAAAAAACTTATAATTTCACAACACAGTTGCACTTTGTTAAACATAGGTTATCGCTTTTAGATGCATCAATTTTGAAACTAAAACAAAAACATAATTCTTGATCTTAGTTTAAGAGTTATGAGTACATAATATTTCAGTTTCAAATTAGTTTCAAAACAGTTACACTTAATTTAATCTTCTAAGCATATGATACAAGGTAGCATATATATTTCTATCGAGCTCACTAGTGACTTCATCCTTTTCGAAATATGTGATTTGGTTTCAACTATTAACAAAAATTTATTGAGTATCAAAATATACATATTAAAATATGCAAATGTATTTCAACATAATTTAAAGAGATTTCCCTAACACACTTATTTTATTAAGAAAAAATCAACCTACATTGCACATACATATACATCATTTTATCTTCATCCGAATTGTGGTTTATATGCAAATCCAAGTTCAGATATAAATCATTGACAATTGTGTATTTATGGCAGTATGATGTAGGGGATTGCATGGAAAAAGAGACTGCCATGAAATCTTGGAGAAGGGTTGGGTTGAGCTTTCCTTTGGAGGCATTGGGAACCCATGGGGATTGAGTCATGGTGTTTGTTGCTAGTCTTGTGCTTTCAGTATTTTTGATTTGTTTATGCTTGATTTTTGGTATTTATTGCAACTAGTGAATTGCGATGCCACTTTGTTTGTGGTGTCGTATTGTTATTGGTTTTTCATGGTCTTGTTCTTGCTCTTTCCTTGCATGTTTTGAGGTTCTTTGGAATTGGTTAGGAAGGAGGAAATTTAATGGAGTTCAGGAAGAGTTGGATGAAACCCAATAGGTAATGAAGCACTCAAATGAATTCGGTGCATGAATAAGGGAAGCTAAAGGTAAGAGTATAACAGTTGTTTGGATTGGTTGGGTCCATTAGTGTAAATGGATTGTGGCAGGAAAGTCATGGGAAAGGTAAATTAAATGTATCTAAGTTCTTAGATGCCTTCGCTATGTTGGGAACGGTTGTTCTCAATGTTGTGCATGTTGTGCACGGATAATGGGAGTTATCTTAACCTAGACCTTATAATATTTGGTAATTATGTTGTGATCATGATTATAATGATGTTTATATGTATATATGTATGCAGGTATGTCATTGTCTGGCAAGGTAATTTTATGTTGATGTTTATATGTATGTATGTATGATTATTGTCTAACAAGGTCATTAGGAATCATTCTTGTGAAGGAATGATTGTTTATGTAGGTGAATGGTATGAAGAGGTTCCTAGTCCTATGAGGAATCAAGTGGAAGAGTAGTCCTGATAGGTCTACAAGGTTAGTATCATTTGGATATGAATTGATATTATATGCTTGTATTATGTTTATGTTTATGTTATGGTAGGTAATTCTAAGGGATAGATTAGCAGAATGAAAGCAATGTAATCTGTGGCATGTTGGGACAAGCATGGATAGTGGAAAGACACTAGAAGCAAGGTTTCTTGGTAGAATGAGTGTGTGGTCTATGGATGTCCAGTACTATTGTTGTATATATGTTGTACATGTCGTAAATGTGATGTTGTGCCCATGTGATGTTGTGTATATATGGTGTTGTGTACATGTTGGATATGCGGTGTTGTGTACATATGGTTTCGTGTGCATGTTGGATATGTGCTGCTATGTACATATGGTGTTTTGTGTATGTGGCATATGTGGTGTTGTGTACATATGGCGTGGTGTGCATGTTGTACATATGGTGTTATGTGTATGATTGTACATGTGGTGTTGTGTACATGTTGTACATGGGGTGTTGTGTTCAATTGTTGTTGTGTACATGTTGTGCATATGGTGTTGTGTACATGAGGTGTTATGTACATGTTGTGCATGTGGTGTTGTGTACACATTCTGCAGATGGTGTTGTGTACACTTGCAGGTGGTGTTGTGTACATGTTGTGCAGGTGGTACTGTTGTACATGTGGTATTGTGTGAATTTCGTACATGCCTTTTTGTGCACATGTTGTATTTTGTGCATGTCGTACATGTTGTTTTGTGTACGTGTGGTAATTTTTATGTGCATTGCATAGTCATGTTATTGTGACAAGTGTATTTGTTGTGTTGTACTCCATGTATGTATATGTATTGTGTTGTACACTGGGTGTAGGTTTATGTATTGTGTGTGTGTTGTACACTAGATGTAGGTGTATGTATATGTACTTTGTTGTTTTGTATGCTCGATGCAGGTGTATGTGTTGTATGTAAGGTGCGGGTGCATGTATTTTATGGTCTTGTATGTCAAGTGTGGTTATATGTGTGTGATGCACACTATGTGTATGTGTACATGGTTGAAGAGAAGGAATTGGTATTTTTCGGGTGTGGAAAGCAATCCGATGTGCATAAGTATCAGTGTGGAAACCAATCCAATACAGAAAGGATCGATTAAATGATAAGTATCAGTATTTTATTTTAGTTTTAATTATGCACGTGATCTATGATCCGATTTATGATGGCTACATGTGATTTATGATTTGATTATGGTGGTTGTGTTTTGAACTAACTAGATGTGATATGTTTATACATGATGATTTGATAAAACAACTAGTTTGACTTGTTGTGACTAGAAGTGAATAGAATTGAAAGTATACCTTATTAACGGCCCATCGATGAGGTATGATGTGAATTTATTTCAATTTATCTTGAATCTAATGGAAGTTACGTGATTTTTATAGGAGAGCATGAAAATTCCTGGTTGGGTGATTGAAACTGACTACAAGAATTAGCAGCAACAAAAAAAATGAATTGGAACATGAAGCAACATGATGGTAAGGCACTTCAAGATAAGGGCCACTATGGTACACTACTATCTAATAGTGTCCATTAATTTCCATGTGCATGCTATGAGAGGTATGATTGTTTTGAGACAGGGATATGCCTTGGTTTTTGGACCTTCTCATGCGAGGAAACCTTTCCAAGGGATGGATCGCCTGAGAAAAGTGATGTTAGGGAACTTGGAAGGTGAGTGATTGCATAGAAGGGGGTGGATGAATTTCCCGAGGGACTGTGTAGCAAAGAAGGGAATGTTGGTGATGGATTTCTTTTGGTCATCAACATTGCCATATGGAATCAGATGCACATTAGGAGTGTGCCCTGGAACAATGAGTCAATACATGTTCACTGAGAGTACAAGTGGCACATGATTATAGCATTGGACATCAGACGTAGCTTTGAATTTAGTAGTGGATTATGGACGTCCTGGGAGGGAAGTAAATCCTAGAACTACTTTGAGGGTGGAGGTGTGAGCCTTTGAATTCTCTTGTTGCTAATATGAGCATCGTATCCTTTTATCTATTAGTTTAGCAAATGTGTATATGTGTATATGTGTATATTATTGTAAATATTGTATCGATCTAGGTTTATAAAGCTCCATAGACAGTATGATTATTTTCCAGTTGAGGTAAATGTGCATAAGAGTATGTGGTTGTTATTCTAAATATACTGTAATGAGTTGTGTTATAAATTTCCATTAAATGGCGTGTTTATCATGTTTTAGTAGGTTTTTCATTGTAAATACAACAACTAGTTGTGTTATAAAGCTCCATTGGTAGTATGTTTTTCTTTTAGCAATCTTGCTGGTTGTAGGTGTCATTGAAAACTGAGGATGGTGTTCCCCCAAGGGGGAGGGTTCTGTAACAGCCTTGGTCAAAATTCCATGTAAATAAAGTTAATAAAGGAAAAATATAATACCAAGGTCATGGGACACATATTCCAAGTTGAATTATCGGAAAAAAATCCTACTGTGGGTGTTTAATTGATTTATTACTTCTAAGAGGAAATTGGCAAAGGAAAATGCAAAGGCTTTGGAAAGGAAAGTGGCATTAATTGGAATTTTTTTATGAAAATAATTGAAATTAGGAGAAAAGGAAGGTGAAAGGTCATAGGTTGCATGTGAGGAGGAAATTGAAGGAAAATAATGGAAAATGAAGAAATTAGAGGCTTCATTGATAAAAAGGCTTCTGAGGATAAGTTGGTAGCTTTTTTCAATTCAACCTTTTGTCAGTTCAGTTTTGGAGCTATCTCATTATTCTCCCTCTCTCTCTCACTCTTGGACATATATTTTTATGGAGCACTTCAACAATGGATCAAGAAAAGAAAAGGAAGGAAAAAGAAGGAAAAGGGAAGCAAAGATCAAGAAAGGAAGAGCAACATAAAGCAGTTATAATAGGATTACTAGTAGGTATCGATTTTCATGTGTGATTTCCTTACTAGATTTGGCATGCATGGTACATACATATATGTATTTCATTCTCTTATTGTCATTGGTGTGGGTTTTTCCAGGTGTGACAGTGTTCTTCAACCTTGCCTTGCTATTTTTGGATAACCACGGTGTGATGGGTTCTCTTGTATTTGGTTGAGTTGGATTTATGGATGGTTTTGAAACTTAGTGAGGTGGTATCTGAAGGAAAAAACAAATGGCATAGGAATCCTTGGACCAGAGAATGTGGGCTTGCAGTAAAGTTGGATTGTGTGTACCTCGGTAGGCCTAGGAATCCTTGACTAGTGAATGGAGGGATATAGGTAAATATTAGAGGTATGTTCTCTTGATCAATCCTAGGGATCATCGACCAGTGAATGGTGGAATATACGGTAAATCCTGTAGGGTGGAGTCTCAACTAGTCCTAGGAAACCTCAACGGGTGAATAGCGGGATATACAGTAAATCCTAGAGACTAGGAGGCATGTAAATTCCTCAAAATGTAGATGGAGAAATATGGTGGCATCTATGCTTGTTTAGGTCCTAGTGATCTAGTGTGGATTGCAGTAAAGCTTGAGGAAACCTGGTTTGATTTGGTTTTGAGTCCCACATTCATTCTTGGAATATGGCATGGGGGTGATTGGTTGAAAGAAATGTTTGCGCCAACCAATCTATGGTTAGTTGGTTCATCAAAGTCCCATACCTAGTTGGATTTTTCATTCATTAATAATAGCTTCTTCTCCTTCGTATTTCATGTGTAACTCTACTGAATTATATGTGTATTTTATGGTTTTTATATCCTTGCTTTTTTTTGGCTATATGTTGGTTATGAGTATGTTTTATGACAAACTTGATCTATGTTTTCCCTTGTGTTTTGATTAACAATTAAATGTATAATTAATATATTCTCTAATACATGATAACGTAGTTATTGTGATAAGGAAACGATGCTTCATTATGAACCTCAGATGAGTATGAGATCCCCATGCTCAGATCTATTGTTATTACATGTAGATTACATATTTGTGACATGTTTGACGGAATGTTTGTCATGGCTAGTAGGGGCCATATCAATTACTTGTACCAATGTTTGCATTAGTAGCCTTGTTTCAATGTTATTATTCATTTCTGGAAGTTTCATGAAGTTTTGGGTAGTGGCCTGAGACCTAGCCCTGAAAAGTGGTTCAGAATATGGGGTTGTTGGCACATAACTTCCTCAAAAATTTCACAGTCATTGGCATTCCTTTTTGTGGGAGAAACTGGAAGGCTTCAGTCGCATGCATCGCTTGTCATGGGAGCGACTGAGGGTCTAAATCAATGAAATGTCAGGTTACCTGAGAAGTTGGTCACTTGGAAGGGTTGGTTGGCTCTTGAAGGTTTTATATCATGTGTGGAAGGTAATTTTTGTTTCTTTATGTTGGTTCCACTTCCTTAATTGTACACGGGGAGTTTAATCACATCATAGTAGCCTCTCGTCACATTTTTACGTTGGTGGACCGGTTAGCTTAGGTAGATGTGGGAGGAGGGTGTTACAACTGGTTGTCCCTCTGCATGATGATTGAATCTTGAATATACATGTAAGGAATTTCAAACTCCACTCCACATACATCAAGGGGAATTACATCTAGTTCTACATAGTTAATAAAATCAGCATTGATAGAAAATCTAATTTTGTATTGATTTTTTACCTTTAACTCTACATCCTTGTTTACTCATCCCAATGGACATGGGCTTGGATGATCATGAGCTTCCAATCCCAATTTTTTTAACAGCTCTGTTGCAATGAGATTCACCTATTGTCGTGAGTTAAACATAGCATCAATCTTCATCTTCTTTACTTGTATATTTATGTGGAAAAGCTTGATCATTTATTTGTCTTCCTATTTCTGAAGGCTACTTAGATTCACCCCCTTGCGCTTCAATATACATATGATATTCTCATCTATGACTGAGTTACTTTCAACCTAATTTTTAATCAATGGCCAAGAGATTCTTCTTTTTATTATCTTTTTTTTTTTCTTTAAGCTAATATTTGGATGAAACTTCCAACACTTCTTCTCGGTTTGACCACCAATATTATAGTGGTTGTAGTGGTTTTTCTGATCCCTACATTGGTGTGTTGTGGCTGCTATAATTTTTATATTTCCCCCTTTCCACTTTTTTTTTCTCTCTTCAGAATCATCCTTTTTCTCTTATCCTTTCTTCATTCCTATGTTATCCAGGTACTATTCCTGTACATAAGCCTTGTCCACTGATCTCGGCTTGAACAACTTCACTTTATTTTATAGATGGTTGTATAAACCCCCCAAAAACTTGAGGAGTATATTTGGGTTCTTTGGGGAGATACCTATCATTATGACCATCTTTATGAACTATGTGGTGTACTCTTGTACACTTTGCCCCTCCTTTTTCCTAAAGTAGTGCCACTAGATCTACTAGTCCTCTGCATACTCGATAACATAAAATTGTAACTTTATGAGGGTATTAAAGTCCTTAAGGTCTTTTTGTGGCTTTTCCACCAGGTTAGGGCATGGTCTTCTACTTTTAACCATGCAAAATAAATCTTATGTTCTTCTTCTATATGATAAACACCAAAATAAAATTCTAACTGTTGCAACTCGTGATTTACTTTCATAGCATCAATATCACCTTAGAAAAAATTGATATTCACCTTCGTGTCAATTTTGAATAGACTTGTGAATGATTCACAATAGTTGAATTGGGTTGATATTTTTTGGGTCCTTTGTTAAACTCATTCTCTTTTTCTTCCTAATATCTCCATCTCCCCTCCTATCATGCCTCTACATTATAACCCCCATCTTATCCAAATATTCTGAGCTTATTAGTCAAGGAAATTATGGGGAGACTCACATTATGGCTTATATCTCTAACTTGTGCTTCCATCAGTGAAAACCTATCCTTTATAGTATTGTGATGGTTATTTACAAATCCATAGACCATGACTAGGGTTTTTATTTTTATTTTTGGCTTAGCTAATCTAGATCCCCTACAAATATCCATATATACTCAAAGAAACCTGATCTTATACCAATTTGATCCATAAAATATTGTGGATATTCCATTGGATAGTTCATCACAATAGATTCGATAAATTATAGTTAAAAATCCAAAATATACATTATGAAAGGTGATTTCTCTTTAAATTTTTGGATTTTTAAATCATTGTTTATTGTGTATGCATGTAAATTGTAATTATGCAAAAAATAGAGAATAGAGAAATAAAAAATCAAAAACCACGATTGACACAATATATATCCTAGAAAACCCTTTCAGGGGGGGGACCCAACTGGAATGAGAGGCTACCTTGCTCTCTTTCTTTGAATAAAAAATTGGTTATGAGTACAAAAAAGTGTGGCCTATGGACCATGGGCTATTACAATGCAAAAATACCCTTTGTGTTCTCTCTCCCTATTAGCTACTTTTTTCATCTATGGAAAAAAATTCTCTTCAAAGAACATAACTGCTTTTCCTCATAGTGGCTCGATTGTAACACAATATGATAGCCTCCTAATGGTTAGGTTTGACTCCTTCAACTCTTAACTGGTGTTACAATATGCACTCTTTTGGAGTCTTCTTCAACATGATCATGTGGCTAACCCTTTTTCATGGGTAATGACGGCTTACATGGCTTCCTCTCGGATTATGATGGCCAAAATAGAAAGGTCAACTTCTGAGTGACATATTTTTTTCATATGTACTCTTATTGAGGTGATTCTTACGTTGTTGGAAATGACTCTATGTATAGATTATGAAAAAAAAAAGTATTGAACTAATGTGACAGTTTTTTACCCCTAAAATATTCATTTCATGCCTCAAAATGCTCCTAGAAGGGTTGAGACCCCAATTCACCAAACTTGGTCCCACTAATAAAAATGGTCCTCTGAGTTAACTCCTCCACTTTTTCCACTTTGGAAGCATCGATATGGATGACAAACAATATAATGATCCAATCTTAATCACATGTTTTTCATTATATTATTAGAGGGTAACATGTTATCATCTAATGTTTGGGGAAGAAATCCACAAAGTTGACCCTCTAGTGCAATCTTTTTCAATCTCTCTCAATTAGATAAAATCTAGCTCCAAAATTTGGTAGAATATTTTTTTTTACTCCGTGTTATTAGTTCAACAAACTTAAAAGTTGTTGATAGTTTTCTAGAGTGAGTTGTGTGCATTAATTTGAAACGTCACACTTTTCAAGTGGACACTACACCCATTCATTTAGCTTTATCTATCCTTGATGATGGGTGGAGTGTCCACTCAAAACATTCGACATTTAAAACTAATACACACAATTCACTCCATAAAACTATCAAAAATATGAATTATTATAGAAATATACACTCAAGGAACTTACAACTTATCTATTTGTTGCTTAATTTTGTTTTCCATGAGTTGTGATTTCAACTCTAGAACCATTTATAGACACCCAACAAAGTAATCTGGTTTTAAAAAACAAATAAAGTAACAATTTTTTGTCTGGTCGTCTCTTATACTTGTATGTTTGCAATCACAAGATCAACACATTTTCCACTATTGTATAAGGCATCAATCATAAATTTAACCCAAAATGAAAATTTTGTCATACCTCTTATTAGGAAAGACCCTAACTCCACAAATCATTATAGAAATCATATGCTAATCAATGAAATTGATGGGAAAAAGGCACCACTAGTATTACTCCATTGTCATAAGCCAAAAGGAGCTAACAAGTCACTAATCTAAAGCTTGATTTTCTTTATCAAAAAATTCAACTTGTAAATCCATTTATGAACATAAAATAAACACTAGGGGAATTTTCAGGTCTAAAATGGGCTTCCTAAGGAAATAATAAAATAATAGCTAAACCAATAAAATAATATTTATGAATTTGTTTTTTACCTTTTGCACCACAATCCATGTAACCACAATCCATGTAACCAGGGTTAAATTCAATTGAAAAAATGTACCAAAATAAAATTAATAAAAAAATTGTATTGATATGACTATAAAAAAGAATAATCTTTTCAATAAAATGTCATTATCATTCAACAACTAATGCATTTGTCCTTTACTTAAATAACTTAAAATAAATTATAAATATAAATTCATAAATTACTAAATTACTAATTATATAGTATACCATTAATTAACTTTTATATTATTTAAATTATATAATAATATGTAATTAATATACTATATAAAAATAAAATAAAATAATATAATAAATGTAATATATTATTTTATATATATATTTTTAGATTACATATTGAATTGATGTGATTTACAATATATATATATATATATATATATAACATTTATATTATTTTTTATAATATTAATATAATCGTAATGAAATTTATTTAGTTGTATTATAGTTGTATTGTACAAAATTGGGGAATTGCATATCGTTAACTCCTAGCTCTTACACATATATTTTTGAAATCTTAAGGACACCAATGTAAGGGGAAACAATTTGTAAAATTGACCCATAAATGCAAATTCCGTAAAGCCTCTCATTTAGCAAAGACATAACTCAAAATATTATTATAAAAAATATGTGTTTTGGTGAAATTCATGGGAGTAGAGTAATCATAACCCTACATGGATTATCATGAATTGGTAGAAAATTTTAATGAAATGAAAAAACAACTACATTATGTTAATGCGTACACATATATTTTTTCCAATCCCAACGAAAGCACATTATTCACCAATTTCTCACACAATGGTTTGCAAAGTTGACCTTTGAAGACAAATTTATCAATGATGTTGTAAAGGCAGAGGATTCAATCACACAAATAACGCAAATATTTCACACACGAACAATGAGTTGCGGCTCTTCAATTAATCAATCACTCTGAATCATAAAACTCAATGAATACAATGAACCCGTGAAGGGTATTTAATCTAATTAACATGCACACACACTCACACACAATTGAACTTGATCAACTCGCTTAACTCACTCTCTAACTCACTCAACAAATCTAACTGTAACTCAACTCAACTAATTCACAACTCTGCATGCGAGAAGTAATTATATATTTTAACAAAGAAACGCCAATGCCAACGCCGATAATCTCATATATCTGTCATATACCTCATCGATCTATTCACCAATGAAGAATGCGCTTTCAAAACTGAATGAGGGCGTATTGTGCATGGGTACAAACTGAACATAGTCCACCAATAACACTGACATTATGTATCTATGCATCCCTATCAATTTTGCTTCTCTGCCTGAGTTGGGTTGATCACTGGCATTCTCAATGCTTAATGAAGACTATTGTTAGACACTGTAATCTAATGCAACTTCTCTTTGGACCGTTGGCATGTCTTTTTCACATTCAACGTATACTTCATTTCCACAACCTGTAAATGTTAATTATTCTCTGGAACAGAGGTTATGTACAGGTACAAGTAGGCAGTGATATTCAAGGCGTTATCTCTCAGGTCTGGCATATCTGATATAGTTTAGTTGGCACCGCTTCAAATATATTTTAGAAACACACATTCCAGGTGTAAATATATACATATAATGTATGGGATGTTCAATTTATTCCTTATTCACCAGCAATGCTATGTCCTGACAAACACAATGCATTACCGTTGTCTTATTTGACTATTGTTGGGTGAAGAATGCATTATTCTTCAAATCTACTTCTCCAACTGTCATTTATACGTTCTGACTTGTCATGATCTATCCAACTAATTCCCAGTATTCTAAGCTATGATTCCTTACATGTACTC
Organism: Pinus albicaulis; assembly: GCA_034641835.2. Lineage (NCBI taxonomy): Eukaryota > Viridiplantae > Streptophyta > Pinopsida > Pinales > Pinaceae > Pinus > Pinus albicaulis. Next base: position 1,474,230,959 of record CM076580.1, read on the forward strand.
CATTTACAAATTTTGAGTATCTGCTTAATCTAAATATCACTATACTCATTCTTCCATTGCGTCCTACCAGGTTTGTCGTACCTGTCACCTATATTACATAATTATTCCATTTTCATGCATTACCATTTTGATTGGTCGATGCATTTCCTTGTTGTTACAAATATGCATTCTCTAGGTTGCTTAAGTCTCTTTGTGTTGTCGAAAGTTTGTTTCTTTTCTTTAGGTCATCCATGTTTCCTTCATCACTGTCTGAAACTTCATTGTCAAGCATTATTTTCTTGCATTTTTCCTCTAATATTTCCAGCGAGCTCTGTCTTCTTGAACAATATTTTCAGAAATCCTCGTCAGCAGTCGGTTATGATAAAGTGTGATTTTATGTGGCTTGTGGTGGAATCTAATATAGACTCATCTACATCTTCGAAACTGACCTCATTTTCCCAAAACCGTCTGTCTAAAACCATTAGCTTTTCCATTGACAGGAGGTACTCTAGTTCTCAAGCTCCATAAACGAAAAATAAATATTAGAGATGGTTGTGTAAAAGGTGGAAAGATGCTGGGAGGATTTTATTTATGACCAACAGAACCTGATTTCACTATCGGAAACAAAAAAATTAAAAAAAAAAATTAAAAAAAATCGACGTGGGTAATTTTGTGGAGTGTCATTATAATATTCTTTGTTTTACATAAAAAAATTATCTTTTATTGCACATAAATTATTTTCCTCCCGTGTTCTTTGAGCAATATTTAAAAGTCACAAAATCTGGCCCCTTAGGTAAAGTACATTTTTCAAGGATTTATGAACTCAACCTCTTCCATTGTTTCTTCAAATGCATCCCAGTCAGTTTCTAAAGTTTTGAGCTTTGAGACAAATCTTGTATTCTATTATTGTTGTTATCTAAATTCATCTTATAACTTCCTTTTCCATGTTGATAAAGCTTCAAACTTTTTGTCATGCCATCAACCGAATATCATTGCAATAGTATTGCACAATTATTGTTTATTGTAGGTATAAGAGGGTATCATCATGGTCTTAAGGTTCCCATTTGTTGTTGCTTCAAGGAAAAATCCTTACACATATAAGTCCAAATGTAATACTCTCATCTCAATAACCATATGTCAAGTAAAAAAAAAAAAATCATAGATGCATTCCAATATATGTAGTAGGTTTCTCTCCCCCTGATATGTTGCACTGTTTAGAGCATTGTTTGTTCTTGCTCTAAATGGAGAGTTGTTTGTTCCTGCTCTAAATGGAGCATTGTTTGGGCTTCTTTCATCAATCATTTCTTTAAAAAAAATTAATACACAGTCTTTTCTTTTCTTTCATTGCTGATATACGGGGTTAGGATTGATACCTCTAATCAATGTCCTCTCTTAGATCCTTAAGTTCTTCATTTCTTCCATGAGCAGCTCCCCCTTAGACTAGGCTAGGTCACTAGTTGTTCTTTATTCTTCCTCTTCCATACTTTAGTGGAATTCCCAATGTTGTGTGTATGTTATTCATTGTTTGGCCTGCTTAGAATTTCTTCCATTTTCTATCTAGAGCACTTTAGCGTATATGGAAGATTGCAATCTTTAGCTTTGTGTCCAAGGATGCTACATAAGTAGCACCTTATTTGACCTAGATATGGTAGAAATGGTGTGTGTTTTCTTGTAATCTTCTTTGCATACAATTTATATTCAACAACCTTATGTCCAAATTCATTGCATAGATAACAGTAACCATAGAAATGATTTGTGTACATGGTGTATGGTTGTCTTCTCTCTTTGCTTGCTTGAGGGAGCCTTGTCATTTGCTGCATTTTTTTTATTAAACTTGTTTTGGTTTGTCTTACGTTATGCTGCCGCATGTCCATTGTCCATGTTCATGGAAAGAAAAACATGTGATATTTTTCCCAAGAGCAAAGAATCTCTTGGGATTTTCCAAATTTGTTCACCTAATCTCTAGGAGGAAATGACCTTTTTGCAATAATCATTTTCTTCAACTCATTCACTAGTTCTTTTTGTTGTTGCTTGGTTTTGTTTGCTTCAGTATCCTCTATGACTACCTTTGAGCTTCTTCTTTTTTTCTTCTGAATCCTTCATGGATGCAGTCTCCTCACCTAGATGCTTACACAACTTGTTATTTTCATCTAAATCTCTTCCAGATGAAATAATTTCAAATTCTAATCTTTCACACTGTACCTATTTCTCCTTTAGTTTATTATTCACCATATTCTCTATTCTCCTTGCCTCCTCAAGTTGTGTCATCATGCTTACAATTTCTGCCTTGAATTTATGTTCTCTTTCATCACAAATTTGCAATAGTTTATTATAATCGCTGGTCTCATTCTTCAATCTTTCTATTTCAGCCAAGGCTATGTCAAGTTTTTCTTGTTCTTAAAATGTCTTTTCTTCATGGAAATTAGGTCCATTCACACTAGCAGAGACCTCGTTTGACTGAACCTTTTATTTTCGACAAGGATTTTTCTTCTTCCCTTTTATTTTCTCTTTTTCCACAACGCAACTACTAGTGCCTCCTTCATGCATAATTTCCAATCTATCATAGATTTCTTTTGCAGAATTTAAGTCTAATATTGTATCAAGATCTTTATTATGAAGATTTTTATACATAAAAAATTTATTCTTAGCATTCCACTATTGTTCTTGCATAGAGGGAGAGTATTTGCAGTAACCATTACATACAAGGTTCCATCCACCAAGTCCATAAGATTTTAGTTTTGTTTTAACCTTATCTCTCCATTCATGAAAGTTTGATGCACTAAGAACATGTACACTTTGATAGTCCATGACCTATCAGTTTAGGGTGTGAATCAGTTTAGTCCATTCATGGACATTAAAATTATTTTCATTAAACTCATTAACTGAAACATTACATGAGCATCTTAACAAATAATGACCAACAGATTGAATATGTGAACAACAAGTGATAAGAAAACCAAAACATCACATCAACACATAATAACATCACATATTGACACCAAATATATGTGGAAACCCATAAAGGGATAAAACCATGATTTTATTATTTTTATGATGCAAAGGAAAGATCATACTCCTTATTACATCAAATTTTCTGTAGGCTCCAACCTACAGGAGGCTGCTACCTCAAATTTATGCAAGCTGCAACATGCTAGGAAGCTCCAACTCCCATATGTTTTCTGTAGGCTACAATCCACAAGAGGCTCCTACCTCAACAGGATCCAACCTGATGTTTATCAAGCCACTACTTGATAGTAGACTACAATCCCCTTATTCAAACAAGAAACAACAATGTGTTGGTTTACATGGTCATAAATTATGCATATCTCCATCTTAATGTTTGCCTCTTCTTCCCTTCAAATTTGCTCCACACAAGTTCCATATGTGCCAGCTAATTAATGCATAACACCTCAATCAACACTCTCACACTCTCCAACCTTGCACACATTTATAAATGAACATTGACGGTTGTTCATGTTCCACTCACATGAATATGAAATGACAAAACTTGTCTCTTTGCATTCCAAAGGTGACGCTTCAATTCCAAAACTGCTTAAACTCTTGAAAATTAAAATACATGAAATGATTTTCATCATATCCAAATGTCAAGCATTCATACTCTTCATGTCAATAAAATAAATAAATATCATGCAATAATACAATCTTGCATTCATATTCAATGAAGCATGCGACATGTCGGTAAAAATAGATGAGACCCTTATTTTTAGGACCCAGGCTATTTTTAGACTGCCTCTCCTAAAAATATGGAAGTCAAATATTATTTACCCTTAATAATATTTTGACTATAAACAGCAGTTTACTCTCTTGGCGCACTTCAGTTTGAGTCATGGAGGTGGCTCATGCAATTGACACAAGGAATCACGTGGTTCCTAGGGTTTGATGGCATCTTGCATGGTTGGCTTCAGTTAGACTTCAGTGGCAGAAGTTTTGGAGGAGTTAACGGGACATATAGTGGAGTTGTGTTCTGTTTGTTTTAGTTGAACTAGTTGGGATTAGTTAACTAACTAATCAACTAGATATGAGTGGAGTAAATTAAATAATATTTAATTTACTAAATATTAACTCATTAGTCAACTCAAGAACACTTCAGTTCACTACAGTGCATGATCAGTTCAGTGGAGACCAGGGGAAGAGGTAGATGAAAGGGTGAGTAAAGCTATCAGTTGGAGGATTAGTTTTGCATGGGATTTGCATTACACTTGGAGGAATTGTCCATGACAATTGCGCAGTCAAGCCAAGGGGATTCGAACCTTGGATCTCTTCATATACATGCCATGATTGCGCAATAGAGGCAAGGCAATTGGCGGGGAGTTTTGAACCAGTAACCTGTTCAAAACTAAGCTAGATTGTGTGTGACTTTATGAGAAAGTACTGAGTACTTGTGAGGAGTATTGTATTTGTTTTGTTACATGATTTCTCCATTATAATATACACAATAGCTGCGGGGTTTTCAGCTATAGGCTTTCCCATACATACTGAGTTAATGTGTGATTGATTTGATGTGAGATTGCTTCTATTATTTCCGCATGTGACAATTAATTGTAGATGAGATTATGTGTTATGCATGCAATTCGAAATTGATGTGTAATCAGGTTAATCTCCATTGAATAAGTGATTTATTCAGCTAATTTCTACAATCTCTAACTATCTCACTCTGATCCCAATAAGTTTGATCCAATACTTAACCAATTTCTTGCCTCTGAGATACTCAGTAATTCTTATGCATTCTTGAGGGAGTTGAGCCTCTATTAATTAGGAAATTCCCAATAATTGATTCTACAATACATCCAAGGCATCCTACTGACCTCATGCATGACGTGTACAATTTTCTAATTATACAACTAATATTATATTTCCCTTTAACTCCAATATCAACTAGGTATTCCTTAGAAATTACATGCAACAGCTATTTATAGCGAATTATCAGTGATATGATTGATCAATGCATGTGAATTAAATCAAATTTAATTCAATAGACCTCTCACTAGCTCATCCAGGAGTTAGAACTAGTTAAACTGATTTTAACTCAAATAATTAAGATAAACAATTACAACTCAAAATAAACTGCAACTCGACCCCTTAAAACTTAGAGTGAACTTTGCATGCCTCAAGTTTGACCCCTAACTCGAATTGACTGAGCTAACTAATTCTTCCTAACTCAGTTAACTCATACAATTTGTCATGTGATGTGGAATTACAATTTCCTTCTAATTTAATTAAGGGAAAATTAAATTAGAAGCCTTTTCTTGTTTCCAATTTCAACACTCCGTCTCAACAAGAAAGGGATTTTATGCGACCCTGATTCTACCTTTGGAACTCTAATTTTCCTCTTGATAGTGCCTTCGTCAAGATGTCTACATCCTGCTCCACTGTGGCAATGTACTATAATGATATAATCCTCCTCTGTACACAATCTCTGAGATTTTGATACCGAACATCAATATGATTGGACCTATCATGAAAAATTGGATTAATCGAGAGTTTGATGCAACTATGGTTATCACAATAAATCATTGTTGGATCCATCTTTCGACCAAACAAACCAACATTTATCTTCCTCATCCAAATGGCATCACATGTTGCTTGACTAGCAGCCATGTACTTTTCCTCTGCTAAGTTGAGTGCAACTGATCTCTACTTCTTGTTGTACCAGGAAATTGTTGTTGACCCAAAGCTGAAGATGCCCCCTGGTGTGCTCTTATTGTTGGATGGACTCCCTTCCCAATCTACATATGTGAAGCATTGAAGCTTCACTACCTATTTTCATCTGTACAATATCACCAAACTCTGCAGTGCTTATGAGGTATCTCAACACATGCTTTCCTTCCTTCCAAAAGAGTTTTATAGGCTTAACCATAACTTGTCTAAGTTGGTTAACCACATAGCATATGTTTGGTCATGTGTTCACCAACCCACAAGCTGCATGTAGATGGTAGCATCTACTACTTAGCCTGAAGTAGCATCCTCCTTCCTCCAGTTTCCTGCTAGAGGAGTTTCCATGGGTTTGCTTCCCTCCATATGGAACTTCTTCAAAATATCGTTGGCATATTTTCCCTGAGATACAAATAGCTCCCCATATCTTTACCAAATTTCAAATCCCAGGAAATAATGCAAGAGCCCCATATCCTTCATCTCAAATTATCTTGCAAGATCCTCTTTGCAAGACTTAATGATTTGATCATCACCTATCAATATCAAATCATCAACATAAAGTACAATTATCAAAATTTTACCTTCTACCGAAATATGGTAAAGGTTTGCATCTGCTTCACTCTCAGTGAAGCCCAACCTAGTGAAGTAGTTGTCGATCCTAGTGTACCAAGCACAAAGTGCTTGTTTCAGTCCATACAACGCTCTCTTGAGTATGCACACATGCGACTCTCTATCGAATATCTCAAAACCTTCCAGATGCTCAATGTACACCTCTTCCTCAATCACTCCATTGAGGAAGGTTATCTTTACATCCATCTAATGTACCTCCCATCCCATCTACGCTGAAAGTGGAAGGATGGATCTGATTGAAGAGTACCTTGAGACTAGTGAAAAGGTTTCATTGTAATCAATCCCTCCACCTGAGAGAACCCTCTAGCCACAAATTTGGCCTTTTGTTTCTCTGCATTTCCATATGCTTCCTACTTCACCTTGTAGATCCACTTGGATCCTACAACTGACCTCCCTTCCAGTCTCGAGACAACTTACCATGCACTGTTTCTCATAATGGATTCATACTCCTCAACCATGGCATCAACCTAAACTATTTTTTCCATTTCTTACTTGAAAGAGGATGGCTCTACCTCTACACTCTCACTCATAAGAGCCATGTAGCCAGTGTACCACTCTGGGGACCTTCTTTGTCTACGTTGTGATTTGGGTTCTCCCACATTCTCTCTAGCATCAAGAACCAACCTGTTAGCCTCTCTAGTGTGCTTCCTTCCATCTTGGGATGTCTCTGCATGAGTGGGTGCTTCCACTCTATGCTCCTCTGCTTGTGGTTGCTCCACATCTTGAGGTTCCTCTTTTAGAGCCAAGAGCTCCTCAACTGCATGCAATTGAAGCTCTCTCTCAAGGGAAATTTGCATGGCCTTCTCTTCATTGAATTTCACATCTCTTCTGACCACCATCATATGTCATCATGTGTGTTAGAAATTACACCTGATAGTTGTGAGGTGTATCAGTGTCCCCAAAAAATAATCCCAACTTAGTTGTTGGCTCTAGCTTCTTCCTGGAATCTTTGGTCACATGGAAATAAACCAATGAACCAAAAATTTTGAAATGCACCACATTTGGTTTCTTACCTGGAAAATCTTCCTCTAGTGTACTCATCCTAAGCATCCGATGAGGACTTCTGTTATGCACAAATATTGTTGTGTTTCATTCTTCCTCCCACATATGCAACGGTAGGCCCTGATCATGCAGCATCACTCGTGCTTCTCCCATAATAGTTTTGTTCTTCCTTTCTACAACCCCATTATGTTGTGGGTTATGAGGTGCTATCAATTCCTGTCGAATTCCTTCTAAAGCACAGAAGTTCTTGAAATCATTCGAGACATCTTCTCCACCATTGTCGCTTCTGAGAGATTTCACCTTCTTCCTTGAATCTTTCTCTACAAGTGCTTTGAAATCACAAAACTTTGTGAACGTCTAATATTTCTTTTGCATGAAGAAAATCCGACACTTGCGTGAAAAATCATCTACAAAAATCACATAATACCTATGTTTTGTTGTGGAGACTGTCAAGAACAGTCCACACACATCTGAGTGAACTCTCTTGAGGATTGCATTTGCTCATCTTTCCTTATCATGAAAGGTGGCTTTGGTGTAATTCCCCAATGTACACCCTTTGCATGTATCTTGATGCTCAAGTGCACCCTTGGGAAGCCCTGTATAAATATGTTGCATGATATTCAAAGCACCATGGTGTAGATGGTCCAATATTTTGCGCCATAAGTCACCGATATCTTGGCTCTGCACCTTTTTTTCTTTCTGCTCAAGGAAACATAGTCTTCTACATCCAATTTGTAAAGGCTCTTTACTCGAACCCCAATATTCTTCACTTGTCCTGTGGCTTTGTGACGAAGGAATGCCTTTCCTTTGCTAAATCTCACATCATATCCACAGTCTTCTGACATAGCAACTGAAACTAAAATATTATTTAAACCAGGAACATACATGACATATTTTAATGTGAGAGGAGTACCAGACTCCCTCTAAAAGGTAACTATACCTATGTCAGTTGCGTTGTACCTTCTGACATCTCCCATCTTGATGTGCATCTGGAGATCCTTCTCCTCCAAGTTACTGAATAATTCTTTGTTTTCGTTTATATGGAATGAAGCTCCACTATCTAGGCACCACACAGAACCCATCACCGATGATACATTACATGTGATGAGAGTGAAATAAAACTCAAAATTTGAAGCAATTGCTTCACCTACTTCTCCTCATGAGGGCTTCTTGTGTGGACACTTTGTAGCATAGTGTCCAAGCTCATGACAGTGAAAACATTTTAACTTTGACAAGTCTCTCTTCTTGCCTGCTTGACCAGAATCTGATTTGGAATGTGATGCCTTCCCTTTCTCTCTCTTCACCTTTTCATCATAGGCACAGTTCTCCTCATCATTAGTCTTTGATGAGGATCCATATCTAGTGTTCCACTGAATCTCTCCTTGTACCAAGTCAGACCACAATCACTCCCACTCTGGCAGCTTATCCCTCCCATTCACCAAATATTGGTAGCTATGTCAGCTCTTGTGAAGGTCTAGAAGTGTTAGGCTCACCAAATAATCCTCTGAAACTGTAACACCAACACTTCCAAGATCATATCGACATTGAGTGAACTTCATCAATTATTTTGGTATCATGTCACCCTTCTCCATCTTAATCTTTTTTACTTTTCCCTTTTACACCAGCTTCTTGTGGTTGTTGTTGTTCTAAAAAAAATATGTTAAGGCCTTCCACATAGCATATGGAGTTTCCTTTCCATGGATGTTTGATACAATATGATCTCTAACTCCTTCTAACATAATCCTTCTCGCCTTTGCTACATTCTTCTTCCATGCATCAATATTTCGAGCATCTACTACTGCAGGCCTATGAATATCATTGTTTATGAATTCATTCAACTCGTTGTCCTCCAACATTGCCTCCATCATGTCCTTCCAATCTATGAAATTCGAAGTACCCTCAAGTGAAAATTTCAAGTCTTAATCCACAGAAAGACATCCTAATTTGCTGTTGGTCCTAAAGAATCAATCTGCAAATTCGATTCACCTGTTCAAAAAAAACTCGTGTTCTTCTCCTCTATAATGTTTCCTGCTCTGGTACCATGTAGAAAATCCACATAGATTCAATTGATCTTGTAATATGCTAAAACAAAATACTTGAATCTATTCTATAAATTGCGGAAACCAATTACGATTGCACAATCACATGAACAAGAAAGAGAAATAATTTCAGTCGCACAACACAAATATGTATCTGGGGAAAGCCTCAACTAAAAACCCCACTATCTGTATATTGCATTAAGTCGAGAATATGAAACAATACAATGCTCCTGCCAAGCTTGAAATCTCTCTGTACTATCTTTGACTGTCTCACTCTGGTCCCAACAATTTTGGTCCAATACTTAACCAATTTCTTGCCTCTGGGTTTCTCAGCCTTTCTTACGCATTCCTGGGGGAATTGAGCCCCTATTAATTAGGAAATTCCAAATAATTGATTTCGTAATACATCTAAGGTATCTTGTTGACTTCATGCATGACCTGTACAATTTTATAATTATATAACTGATAGTATACTTCCCTTTAACTTCAATCTCAACTGTGTCTTCCTTAGAACTGACATGCAAAAGCTATTTATAGTGAATTATCAGTTATCTGATTGATCACTGCATGTGAATTAAATCATATTTAATTCACTGGACCTCTCACTAGCTCATCCATTAGTTAGAACTAGTTAAACTGATTTTAACTCAAATAATTAAGTTAAAATATTACAACTCAAAATAAACTGCAACTGGAACCCCTAAAACTTAGAGTGAACTTTTCATGCCTCCTGTTTGACCCCCAACTCGAATTGATTGAGCTAACTAAGTCTTCCTGACTCGGTTAACTCGTACAAGTTGTTATGTGATGTGGAATCACAATTTCCTTCTAATTTAATTAAGGGAAAATTAAATTAGAAGCCTCTTTTTGTTGTCAATTTCAACACCACCCAGGTGTTGGTTCGCAGTTGGGCACCTTCAATTCCTCGAGGTTGAAAATTGAGGTAATTTTGAGCTCATGGATTTTCAAGCTCATCCTTATCATTCTAGTTTATTGTTGGATGACTATAGGTTTTTGGTTCCTTTATTGGATTAAGTTTGTGGTTGGTCAATCTAGTTTACTCCATTCATATATGTTTCTTCTATGTCTTGTCAAGTTGTTAAGTTGCAGGCCTCTTATCTGCCTCTCTTTGTTGTTTCTTTCTCATCGATTTGGAACTAGCTTATGGGTAGTGATATGTGTTTTTCTATTCCCCCTTCATCCTCTCAAGAAGTTTTATTGGCCATCTGGTATTATGGAAAGGGGAGCTCTGAAGTCCTTGTATGCTACAAAAATACTCTGATAGCCCCTGCGAATTTGGTTTGGTCAGAATTACACGGGAGTCACAATTGTGGTCTTCTTTGGGATTGTATCATTTGGTGGATTGTCTTTCTCACCATGCCAAGTCAGAATGGTCATAGTCGTTGCGGTGTTGGGGAGTGTGGCTAGACCAGTAGGCCTTGCTTCAAGGATAAAACCCAGAAGGCAATTGTTGCTTACTAGTTTGCGACTTCTCCCAACACTTAGGATGGCACATTGAAAGGATTGTTCACAAAGAAAGACAATCCTTTTCAAACTATGAGTTTACAGGTGCAGTTTCTTAGTGGCTCCCAGACCTTAGGCATACTAAGGGGAAGAAAAAATAGTACATGCACTTGGTCACTCTTCATTAACAGATGAAGAATTTATTGGGGCAAGTTCTCAAGGAAAAGCATGACAATAAAAATGGGATCATCTCTTTTATCAATGATCTGCAAAGGAACCAATGGAGAATGCAATAGAACCTTGAATGCCTGGACACTCACCCAACACACATGGAGAAGCACATATAGTGCAAATTTCTACTTATGATACCCCTAGGCTCTAGATCGGAGAACCCTACTCTATTAACCTCACCTAACTCTTAGATGGCTACCTATTGTGTTTTTTAATCTGCTGGGTTTTTTTTTCGGGATAGCATAGTGGTTTTGGTTTGATGTAAAAACTATGGTAAACCATATAATGGCCAAAAAATCTAGTAAGAGTGAGGCCAATAAATTTTTGGAAAGTTTTGAACAACGATGTAATCTTTTTCCATTATTGAAAATATATGTTTCCAAAAAATATGTATGATTTTTTTCATTATTAATATAAATAATATTTTATTCTCTCCTCTTGATACAAAATTTGGTGAAGAATTCGGATCAAGAGACAAAGCATTAAGTCACCTTGTGAAAAGAATCAAGGTAACAATGGAGAAAGTCTCATTTTTTATGTGTTCGAAGAACTCAATAAAATGGAAAACAAATGTGCCAATAAAGGTTAACAGCTAGAGATCGGCAACCTGTGCTCAATGAGAAATCCGTATCCACAAATCCCTTGAAAAGGACTATGAATCTCATACAAGTCAAAATAAATCCAAAGTAGTTGCAGGGGTGAATTGGATTTTTTGTGACAGCAAGGTGAAAACTTGAAGAAGCGCATTCTAGATTTAAGGACCCGGGTGAGGAATACGGAATATTGCCAATTAGCCTCGATAAGATCCAATTCCAATTAAGTCCTTTGACTTAAACGAGCCTACCCAATGCATGTGTATCCTTATTATCAATCACAAATTAAAAGATATAGGGCATGTAAATTTTGTATGTTGGGAGGTCGGTTCTCTAACGTTTTTACCTAAAAACCACCCTTTTCTTGAATATTATTTGAAGCTATGATAGAAATAGAAGAAATAAGAATAGGCAAGAATGAACATTGGTAAAAACTGGAAGTATAAGCATTGCTTCTATACTTAATTCAAGTGCATCTACGTGCAAATTTTAATACAAAATTTTTTACTTTGTGTTACATATATAATTTTCTTATTTTGAATAAAAATATATATAATCAATTTTGATCATTATTAATAGTCTACTTCTTATTATTTAAAAAGTCATATTTTTTTTCCAGTAAAAACACAAAATTTTCTACATTTTATTTTAATATTTTTTTAAATATATATTTTTGATAACTTAAATCAAATTGTTTATAAACCAACCTAGATTCATTTTAATTTTTGACTTATCAAGCTTTTAGAGTGATCAAATCATTTTTCACTCTAAAATAGGTTTGCATCTTGTTGGAATATGTAATTCCTACTTGTCTTTAGTGCTGATTCTCTCTATGTATAGAGTCTGTTCCTATTCTATAGGTTAGTTCATAGTTTGGTGTGAGGTTGAGATATTCTCTCAACCAAATTATTGTGCGTCTAAAATAGCTTCTCTATCTTGAGACTATACCTCATGTATATATATGTAACTCTATTTGTTTGATTTAATGATATAGAGCTTGTATGCTCAGTTTCTAAGTTGGTATCGAAGCCCGTTTGGGCCTGGCCTTGGCCCTTCCTGGGCCAAGGAAAATAAAAAATTTGAAGAGTATTTTGTTTGTTTGCCCATCCTTGTTTCTGCTATGAGGCTGGAGAGAACATGGCGTGAATCTAAGTGTAGAGTCGATTCCTGTATGCCTGTCGCTGCGTAGATGGTGGCGCTGCATGGGTGTGAGAGCTAATGTCTAAGGTTGTGATGAGCTCAGTGGTTTAATGCGCTCAGTGGTTTAATCGCTCACTGTTGTGTGGTAAAGTCTGGAGTTTGGAACACGTGCTGCGTAGGATTTGATCTGAATGGCGTGCTATGGATTTGCTGCGTCCCTCCACAAGGAACCTATTTTCCCGTCGCTGTTGGCATTTATGCTGTGTCTACTGGTCACTGTAGTGATCCTCGTGATCTCATACAGGATCAGAGGAGGTCAATCTTGTGTGCCCAACTTTAGCTGGCACAACTCGATCTACAGCCGATTGATAACTGTATTAGTCAATAACAAATAAGTTGAAGTTCCAGCGGGACCGATAAACTTGAGGGCTCTGCTCGGAGAAAATAAAGTTTCGGTACACTCCTCTTCAGCCGGTGGTAGTAAACGAATGCAAATTCACGTCGCAAGGGCTGTTGGAAGTGCTGTGAACTACCGTTCTGGAAGCCATTGATGCAGAGTCGTGATAAGTTTCTGCTTAGATATGGCCATAACGATGCGTGGATATTCTTACAGTGATACAAAGTAGAAGGAGGTTGAGCCGACTGTGTGGCTGCTGCGCTTTGGAGAAGATCATGGCCGACAGCAAACCTGAGCTTTCTGTGACTACACTGCATCGCATGGAGTCCTTCAAGACAAATATCTGCATGGGCCTGATAACTCCATTCCCCTCTCCCCTCAGTGGCTGCTTTTAAAGCCCGAAGAGAATAAATCTATAGCAACTATAGGGAATCCCCCTGTTAATTGCAGTCCTGCACATGGAAATCGCAGTGATTTCATAGCTAAAGTTTCTGGGAATGGGGATGATACTGTTGACACAGAGAAGAGAAAAGATGTTTGGCGATCTGCCTTGGTTGAAGCTGAACTTTGTGAAAATTGGCGAGATGAAAAAAGAGATAACACTAACATTCGTCGAGATCGGTGGAGAGAAAGTGATAAAGACCTGGGTGATCATCGCAGGTTAGACCGTTGGGCAGATAATGCCATGGGTAGAAGTCTTGGGAAATAAGGCGACTTCCTTTAGATCGTTGGAACGACACTGGAAACCGTGAACCTAGTTATGATGCACGTCGTGAAAGTAAATGGGACACTCGATGGGGATGAGAGGACAAGGATTTGGATAATCATCATGAAAAATGGCTGTTGCTCTGGATTTGGATAGATATTTATCTATTCTATGACGACCAAAATTATGAAGATGAGAACGTAGTTCATCTCGTCATGAAGCTCTGTGAGGGCGGCGAACTCTTTGACAGGATCGTCACGGAGCCATTTTACAGAGTGAGCTGCTGCTGTCGTTAGTTGTTAGCATTCTGCTGAACTCACAGAATCTGAATACAAAGTTTTTTTCACTTCAGGTGATTGAAGGTGTAATCAAATATCGATGGAATGCTTTGCTAGTTGAACAATGGGATGGGATAAAGAATTACATATCAGATCTCATTGTTCAGCTTTCAAGTAACGAATTTCTTGTTGGAGAGGCGTTATTCCACTTGAAGTCTCCTCGACATGCAGAGGGAGGAACGTTGTTGGAGTACATGCGTCGGCCCACATTCACATCTGTACTCGGTAGGATACAACAGCTTGAAAGTCCACAGGTTGGCGAGGTTATTGATGGTTCAGCTACACCATTTTCACAGAGAAATGTGCCTTTCAGACACATTACATTTTTTACACTTGCTTCGATTGCATGATGACAGATCAAAAATTTTGAGGGCAAGGTCAGAATGGAGGCCAAAGGCGAAGAACAACATTCACGACCTTGCTTGAACTTATATTATGCAGTGTACATACATGTATACTTATTGATCTGTCTTCGATCATCATTCTTATTGATACTTATTTGTAATGTGGTGTTGTTTGCTCTATGTATGGTCCTGCTGCAAATGAATGAAGGATAGCTCTATGACTTGATGCGTTATTGCAGTTTTTTTTCAAATCTAGCAATCCTTTTTGTTAGATTTTAGAATCATGTTTTTCATCTCACAGCGCCTGAGATAAGAGTTGTTGGTGCCTGCTTAGAAGAGGCGTTAAGCAATTCGTGGACCGTGCATGATTTATTTGTGCTGGAGACTATTGAGTTTGCAGATGACGAGGATGTGGAATTGCCACAATCGATGTTTGTTTCTGATGAAGTTGGATCATACACCAGATCTAGCGATGGGAGCTCGTAAGGAGTTGATGTTGCTTGTATGTTAAGCTGGAGGAGAGAAAGTGTTTCTTACAATCTGGGACAAGATCTCGATTGCTACTATGTTGAAGTGCTAAGCATAGTGCTGCATGAAGGGTCGTAGTACTTTGCATTATTATTTGCCATTGTCTAATATTTCTTTAAGAGTGGTCATGTGAGTAATGTAAATCTGGTTGAAAGAATTAACTTATTTATTGTGACATTTAGTTTGGGCAACTATTGTTATTTGGTATTGTTTTTTGTTGGTATGGGTAAATGTGGACAAGTCTTGAAAGTTTGTATACATATTGAGATTCGCGACCTCAAGATGAAGTCATTTTGTTAGAATCCGTGACTCTAACTAATGACAGGTATAACATGGAGATTCAAGACCAGTACATCCAAAATTCAAAAGTACAAAATCTATGACAGAAATATTCAAGCGAGAAAGATCTAGCATATGAA
Source organism: Pinus albicaulis (assembly GCA_034641835.2). NCBI lineage: Eukaryota > Viridiplantae > Streptophyta > Pinopsida > Pinales > Pinaceae > Pinus > Pinus albicaulis. Next base: position 1,474,246,442 of record CM076580.1, read on the forward strand.
TGGTATGGCGAGTGCAAAGGATGATGGACAATCAAGTTTTTAAGAGTTTTTTTTGTGTGAGTTACTTGGAATAGACTCATGACCATGAGTATGAGTCACAATTTGTAATTAGAAGCAAATCTACATGTCATTTATTGTTTGTATGTGTTGTAAGACCCAGAGAGGCATGCATACCCCTTTGTTATATGTTCCCTTTGTTAGACAGTTTTAACACCCTGGAAGAGTGTGTCATGCGGGATGGATACACTTGGGTGGGCCGTATTGGTTTTAGACTCCATAAGGTGAAATTTTATATCAAGAGGGAGTTAATCGAGAGGTTGGATGAACCATGTATGTGAAGGACTTCCTAGTAGACTGGCAGTTGCAGTGGTTGGAACCCATGCATTTTGGTAGATGGTTGTTTCTTTATATGGACATCAACAATAGCATGAACATGATACAAAGTGTAATTACCAAACAAAACCAGTGTAATTACCAAACATGAGCAGTTGTAGATTTTGCACATGAATATTGAGACAAGTAGTCATTAAGGGGGAGTGTTGGAATATGTAATTCCTATTTGTCTTCAGTTGTGATTCTCTCTATGTATAGAGTCTATTCCTATTCTATAGGTTAGTTCCTAGTTTGGTGTGAGGTCGAGATATTCTCTCAACCAAATCATTGTGCGTCTAAGATAACTTCTCTATCTTGAGACTGTACCTCATGTATATATATGTAACTCTATTTGTTTGATTTAATGATATAGAGCTCGTATGCTCAGTTTTTAAGTCATCTCAAGAGATTTGATTGCTTTTGTTGATTGGTAGATCTGAAGTTAAGATAGATCTAGGTTGGTTTAATTCCCCCTTTAAATAGGCTATATTCCACATGAACACCATGGGTTCTCAATACTATGGGTCATTTTTAATTTTATTATTATTTTATCTTTATTTTATTTTGACCAAATTAAAATGTTTGCATTACAGTACATTACAACATCTCTAATTTAAGAGAATTTAAGAAAAGTTAAGGAAAACCTTAATTTAAGGAATTTATGAAAGATGAGTTAAGGGAAGAGAAATATAAGCAGATAATAACTTTAAGTATGAAGGATTTCAGCACTGCATTATATTAGATAAAAAGTGTGAAATTCCTTTAATGTTTGAAAATAAGAAATTGGGCCCTATATGTTCAGAACAATTCTAAATGTACTCCATAGTTAAACTAAAAAAAAATGCAAAAGCGACATGAGGAACAATGAGGACTCAAGAAGTACAGCAAACAAGCAGTGCGTCTGACAGCCTTATAGACCAACCGTCAATCGAGTTCTCTTTTTTGAATTAATTTTTTAGATTTAATTTTTTTAAATTTTGTGTGAATTTATTAAAAACAGAAGTTTGATGGGTAATCTTGTACACTGAAAATGTGATAGAGATTTTTTAGGATGCTGAATCCATATATACAATTAAAAATTTAGTATAAATAACAAAAATTAAAATTTTATTTTAAATTTTCACGCACCAAAAATTCCAAAAAATTACACTAAAACAACTCCAATATCAATTAATATCCCTTAATAAGAATTGACAGATCCATGTAAATGTATTTTGATAAATGGTCAATTGTGTAGAGTTTATAGTAGGGAAGTTTAAATTTTGGAACTAAGAGGGAGTGTAGCGAAAGTCTACCAAAACATTACGAGATAATTTTCCCTTTTTAGAAGCTTTGATTATCTGGAACCATATGTAAATTCCCTGTGTACTTCGTTGCGGTACTTAATAGCAAAACTTTTTTTATTGGTGTGACAAAAAAAAAAAACAAACAAAATTGAAAACAACACATTGTAAGCTTCAACATTGGATTTTTCAAAGCATTGATATATAATAATAATCCAATTTTAAGGTCACCTCTCAGATATTAAATTGGTGTTTGAGACTTTTTTTGTTTATGGGACAAGGGACTCACCTCAGTGCTGTGATTTGACTGCTAAGTCTACAAAGACATACTACTCTACCCCCCTCTGGTTTTGAACTTGTGACCTCTTAGAAGGAAACACGTGCTCTTATATGTATGTAAAAAATATGGTATGTTTTGTTTTTTAGGTTAGGTGAGTTTTTGAGACTAGGTGAAATTTAGGTTGGAATCGATTAAAATATAGGATATTTTTTAAATTCAAAATATTATAAAAAATATAGAGAAATAAATAAAATTGTTGTCTTTAACATGAATTTTTGGAGATTTGAGTGGATTTTCTGGTTAGAATTCTAAAGAAAATTTTGAGGTGAAATTTTGATTTGTGTTATTTAAACTGGTTTTTTGACTAAATATATGGATTGAGCACTCTAAAAAACCAATTGGACACTTCGATTGTGGAGAGTTTACCCATCAAACTTGAGATTTCAATGAATTAGGGTCGAATTTTAGACAAATCAGATATAAATCAGAAAACTTTTCAAAAAGTAACATTAAAGACAAATCGAATAAAATTTATATATTTTATTCTTGAGACTAGGTGAAATATAAGTTAAACCCAATCAAAATATAAGATATTTTTTTTATGGAAAATATTATAAATAAATAAATAAATAAATATTTTATTTTAAAAGTTATTTTTTAAAATTAAATAAAAATAATTAATTGAAAATTTAATATATAAAATATTTTCAATTTAAAAAATTAAGTGAATTTTACTAAAATAAAATTTAAAATAATTATTTCACAAACATATTTAACCCTTCGCCTTTTTATAAACCTTTAGTTAATTAAATAAAATTAATCTTTATTATAATGTAAGAGTAATGTTATGAGATTTTAAGCAAAATAATGTGATTATGATGATGATGATAATGATGATGGTTAACGTCCACTGAGACCAAACTTTGGTCTATTGGACCTAAAGAAACAAATTATTTAGTTTGTTTTAAAATTGTACTCATATGCTCAAAGAGTTTGGAGAGAAGCGTCTCGAGCTCACTATAATTTTGACATGTTAAAAGGCTAGGAAGGTTGGTATTGCAATAGAGATTATGAAACTGAGATCTAATGTGGGTGTACGCAGGGCACTCTAAGAGGAAGTGATTTTCATTCTCAATGTTCATATTCTCATAGAGATGGAAGATCCTTTCCACCCAGGGTGTTTTAGAGACTGTCCAACAACCTATTTCACTATGGAGCTCATGAGAGTTTGTTCTTATCTTAGCTATATCAATTTTTTTTGTTTGAGCTAGTTAAAACAGAGAGATACTTTGGATCTTCTAAAGTAGGGTTGATGACATCCTTATAATATCTTAATTTTATTATAGCCTCTAAATCTTTCTCACACCACATTTTCTCTTTCAACTTCTAAGTAACAATATTTTTAATGTTATTAATATTTTGCAATGCAACACTTTCATCAATCTCCCAATGGTTTAACCAGGCCCTGGTATCTTTATATCAACCTTGTTTGAGCCTTAGTTGGTTTTGGCTCGAATTTAAAGCTACCTTAGGAAGTCTACGGTCTCCCATGTTATTGATTTTGTGCTTGTACAACAAGAGCCTAGTCATAGCTAGGCTCTTGATAGGGGAAAGACCCGCTTCTACAAGGAGAATAGGATAAGGTGTATTGCTTTTAATTTTGAGGTTATACATTATAAAAAGCTCCTGGATTTGTTCAATCTTTCTCCAGAATTCTCTAGAGATGCTGCAATTCCATACCTCACATCCATACAAGATAACAAGAGTGACTAAAGTTTCAAAGAGGAGCTTATTTTATCCCACATCACAAGGTTTGCTGCTTTACAATTATTTTCAAGACCAAAATAAGCTTTGCACCCTCCATTAATCATTTTCTCAATGTTATAGTTCTAGTTTAGCTTGTGATGAATATCAATTCCTAGGTACTTGTAAGCAGACACTTCTTCCAAGTTGCTATTGTCATATACAAAATTAGCGTAAGTGTCCTTCTTGGATTTGCTAATCATAACTTTTGTTTTGTCAGTGTTAACAGTCATACCCATAGTAGAGCAAAAATCCCTTAAGAAGACTTAGTTGCTTATCAAGATCAAACGGGCACCTTGTCAAAAGAACAATATCGTCAGCTTAGAGAAGAAGGATGATGACTATTCCAGCTAAGATTGTGTCAGTGCAACCTACTTCCTCTAAACAACCTTCCAACTTGTCGATGTAAATGCCAAATAGGGTAGGGGAGATGGAGCAACCTTGTTTAACTCCGATATTACATTTAATATCTTTCGACCACCCCTCATTGCTCTTAAACTTAACAAATGAACACCATCTTGAAGGTGAGAAATCTCATCTCCTTAAGGTTTTCCTTAAAAATGGTTATAGCAAGGTTCAATGTCTTAAAGCTTTTCAAAAAGCTGAAAAAGGTCCTAGGGTAAAAAAGGATCATTATGATAGGTTATCCGGAGTTCACCTTCCTTTTATCCAAGGAATGACTGCTAAAATCGCTAGGATCCTAAGGAGACATAAAGTTCCCTCAACCTTCAAGCCCCTCCACACCATTTGGAGTTCGCTTAGATCGGTTAACGACTCGATTTTCCCTAAGGATGGTAAGGGTGCTTACTTGACTCTGAACTCCTGTGGGGTGTTTGTGGGACACCTTACATCGATGAAACTGGTCGATCCATCAGTCAAAAAATTCATGAACATGTCGCTGACCTTAAACATAATAGATCTCGCTCCTCTGTCTTAGCAGAGCATGTTGAAAAGACAAAGCATCACATTTGCATTGAAGATGTGAAAGTTATTGCGAGAACTGACCATTTCCACCACCAAAAGTTGAGGGAGGCCTTAGAAATCGAAAACAGGCCAGTCAACCTTAAGAGATGATGGGTGGAGTGTTAGCAGATGTTGGATCCCTGCCCTACATTCTTAGTTATTGGTTTTCTTCCCTTCAGTTCTCCCTTGTGTCCTTTCCTCTCCTCTGGTCCTCGGTTTCTTTCTCCTTTCTGTACTTTATTAATTAATTAATTTTTATTTATTATTATTATTATTATTTATTTATTTATTATTATTTTCTTATTTTTATTTATTATTATTTTTTATTTATTGATTGATTTATCATCATTATTATTATTATTATTTATTTAATATTATTATTTTTTATTTATTTATTATTATTACTATTTTTTTTAATTTATTGTTTTATTTTTTATTTTTTTTAATGTAATGTATTTATTTATTATAAATCTTAGAATTTTAGATTTTTTTTTTTTTTTTTTAAGCTTTGTAGTTCCTTTCTATTATCAAAAATATTTAGGGCAGAGAATCATACAAGAAAAAACAAATACAGTGACCTCAACCTACCCGTAAGAAATTAGTGGCCACCGCATTGAGTTATATGTAGACCAAAAACGAAATTGTCTTTAGATTATTATTAATTAAGAATATATAAATATTTTATTATATTCAAATCTTTTAATTATTAAATAAATATAATAATAATAATTCAACTATTATTTTGTCTTAGTATTTTTCTTTGTTCCAGTAGTTGGAGTTTCCTATCTATTTAAACTGGGTCCTAGATCAGATTTCTCATCTTGTCTTGATGATGAACCATACTCGTCGACAAAATCTGCTTGAATGTGATTTTCACTCAAAGATTTTATACACAATTACATTCTCATATAACCTTATAATTGCAGCTCAAACCTTTAACTCTTCTAATCTATTCCATAAATTATTTCTAGATACCATATTTTAATATTTTATTTTAAAAATTGTTTTTAAAATTAAGTAAAAATAATTAATTTAAAATTTAATATATAAAATATTTTCAATTTAAAAAATTAAGTGAATTTTACTGAAATAAAATTTAAAATAATTATTCCGACAACCATATAAGACCCTTCATCTTTTTATAAACCTTTAGTTAATTAAACAAAATTAATCTTTTCGTATAATGTAAAAGTAATGTGATGGGATTTTCAAGAAAATAATGTGATTTTATAACAAAATGTTATCACGCCATTACGAATTTAGAGACAAATGTGTTAACTGTTTGCTGATTTACAAGAGATTATATGTAAATAATTTTATTAAATTAGAGAAGTTAAAATTTTAAATATAGATTAAAATAAGATTATGATGATGATGATGATGGTTAACGTTTACTGAGACCAATTTTTGTTCTATTAAACCTAAAGAAAAGAGTTATTTAGTTTAATTTAAGATTTTATTCATATGCTCAAAAAGTTTGGAGAGAAGCCTTCTGAGCTCACTATAATTTTGACATCTTAAAAGGCTAGGAAGGTCAGTATTGCAACAAAGATTATGAAATTGAGCTCTAATGTGGTTGTACACTGGCCACTCTAAGAGGAAGTGATTTTCATCCTCGATGTTCATATTCTCACAGAGATGGCAGATCCTTTCCATCCATGGTGTTTTAGGAACTTTCCAACGACCTGTTTCACTATGAAGCTCATGATAGTTTGTTATAATCTTGGCTATATTAATTTTATTCTTTGAGCTAGTTAAAATAAAGAGATATTTTTGATCTTCTAGGGTGGGGTTGATGACTTCCTTATAATATCTTAATTTTCTTTTAGCTGCTAGATCTTTCTCACACCACATTTTTTCTTTGAACTTAGAAATAACAATTTTTTTAATGTTATTAATGTTTTGCAATGCAACATTCTCGTCCTTCTCCCAATGGTTTAACCAAGCCCTAGTGTCTTTATACCAACCTCATTTAAGCCTTAGGTGGTTTTCGCTGGAATTTAAAGCTAGATAAGGAAGTCTATGCTCTCCTATGCTATTGAGCTTGTGCTTGTACAATAGAAGCCTAGTCATAGCTAGGCTCTCGATAGGGGAAAGACCCACTTCTATAAGGAGAATAGGATAGAGTGTATTGCTTTTAATTTTAAGGTTATACGTTATAAAACGCTTCTGGATTTGCTCAATCTTTCTCCAGGAATCTCTAGAGATGTTGCAACCCCAAACCTCACATCCATATAAGATAACAGGAGTGACTAAAGTTTCAAAAAGGAACTTATTTCTATCCCACATTACGAGGTTTTCCGTTTTACAATTATTTTCAAGACCAAAATAAGTTTTCCACTCCCCATTAATCCTTTTCTGAATGTTATAGTTCCAGTTGAGCTGGTGATGAATATCAATTCATAGGTACTTGTAAGAAGACACTTTCTTCAAGTTAGTATTGTCATACATAAAATTAGCGTAACTGTCCTTCTTGGATTTGATAATCATAACTTTTGTTTTGTCAGTGTTAACAGACATACCCATGGTAGAGCAGAAATCCTTAAGAAGTCTAAGTTTCTTATCAAGATCAGATGGGCACCTTGCGAGAAGAATAATATCGTCAGCATAGAGAAGAAGGATGATGACTATCCCAGCTAAGATCGTGCCAGCACATCATGCTTCCTCTAAACAACCTTCTAGCTTGTCGATGTAAATGCCAAATAGGGTAGGGGAGAGGGGGCAACCTTGTTTAACTCCGATATTACACTTAATATCTCTCGACCACCCCACATTGCTATTTAACTTGGCAATTACATTCTCGTATAATCTTATAGCGGCCACTCTTAGCTCAAAAGGAACATTTAGCTCTTCTAATCTATTCCATAGGTTGTTTCTAGGAACCGTATCGAAAGCCTTTCTAAAGTCCACAAAGCAGCATAAGAGATTAGATTTATCATTGCAGCATTCCTCCACAATGATCCTAAGCGTAACGAGGTGTTATGTGGTTGAGTGCTGCCTTCTAAAACCCGCTTGGCCTTTAGCTCGCTTACCTTCACTTTCAAGCCAAATGCTCAACTTCTTTTCCAAAATAATACTATATAACTTGGCCAAGAGAGGGTTGATCATAATTGTTTGATAATTAGAGGGGTTATTTGTATCCCCACTTTTAAAAATAGGGATAATGAGGCTCTGTGTCCAAGGTTTAGGGAATCCTTGCTTGAACGCTTGGTTGAAAAGCTTGTGGATGTGGGGGATGAGGACAAGACCTCCAATTTTTAAGATTTATGCCTGGTAACCTTCAATGTCTTTAGTCTTCCCATTTGCCAGGCGTTTAACCCCAAAATCAATGTCTTCTAATGAGAAAACTTCTTTTGTTGTGAGAAGGTTTTCAAAGTTATCCCTGGCATTTGGAGATTCATAAAGCTTTTTAATATAGGAATGTCAATCGTGTAAAGCAATTTTATTATTATCTTTAGTTTTCTTACTTAGAATCTGCCTCCAGAATTTCTTAGGAGCCATTTTAAACTCCAAAATAAGAAATTTGGATGTGAGTGAAGATTGGAAAACAACATACTATAAACTTTAACAAATGGATTCTTCAAAGCATTGATATATATATATATATATGTAAAAGATATGGTATGTTTTGTTTTTGAAACTAGGTAAAGTCTAAGTTGGACCAATTAAAATATATAAGATATATATATTTTTTAAATAATTGAAAACATTATAAAATTTAAAAAAAAAAATAACATTAATTATTTTATTTTAAAATTTATTTTTTAAAATTAAATAAAAATAATTAATTTTAATTTTAATATACAAATTATTTTCAATTTTAAAAATTAAGTGAATTTTAATTTAATAAAATTTAAAATAATTATTCTAACAAATATTTGACCCTTCATCTTTTATAATAAAATGTTTATCACAACCATACGAATTAAGACTTAAATGTGTTAGATTTGTGTTAGTTGATTTGTAAGAGATTATGAATTAAGAGATAAATGTGTTAAATTTGTGTTGGTTGATTTGTAAGAGATTATTGGAAAATAAATTTACGAAAGCAAGGGGAAGTTAATTTTTTTTTAAATAAGTTTATTATACTTGTCCTAAACCAATAAATTTGGATGTGACCTATGCACTAGGAGGCTAATTTTGTATCTCTAGATCAATAATTTAATTAATTTATTTATTTATTTTTATTTATTTATTTATTTATTTTATTATGGATAGTATGGACTTCAATTAGATTTCATGTTGTCTATGCACTTAAACATGGTTTTATGAAAATTTTGAGATTTCTAGGTGACAAGGGTGGTTCTTCAAAAGAAAACATTGTTGCTCACTCTTCTCAAAACTTGGTTTATCCACTTTCCTTGGGTAGAAGAGCTCCTACTTTCTCGTTAATTTTCACAATTATATTTTTAATAATGTCAATTTTTTGTGTTTGAGATTGTTGTTTAGCATTTCAGTTAGGATGTTCAATTTTTCATTTTTATAATATTATGTGTTTTAAAAATCAAGTGATGAAACTTTAGGGTTAATGTGACTTCATGCTTCTTAAGGCAAGAGGAACTACCTCTGTAATAACAATTTTATGCATAGGATCAATATAAAATTTCATTTGTTTCTCATTCCATTTAACATAGCAAGTATAAAAGTAACTTTGTTATTCAACATAGTAATATACTTAGAAAAATATCTGAAAAATCGCTATCAATATAGACAATTTTTTACATAGTAGTAGTATTATTTCTATCCTAATTACAAAAAATTCTGCTATCTATTAATTTTTGCATGAAGCAGGTACTAAATAGTAAAGTTGCACATTACACTTGTTTAAATTTTAAAAACATATTTGATTATTCAATTAGATTGCCAACAAAAATAGATAAACCAAACTATTTTATTTTAAATCACAATAGAAAAAACATAATAATGATTAAATAAAATAACAAATTGCATTTAGAGGCGCTTAGTGAAGTAGAAATGTTGTAATGTACTCTAAACATTTTGACTGGGTCAAATTACATACAAATATAAATATAAATATAAAAAATATAAATTAATAATTAATAATTAAACTATTTTAGATTCATCTTAATTCTTAATTTACTTAGCATTAAGAGGGATCAAATCTCTTGAGATGCAAACTTTTTTTAGAGTGCAAAGAGATTTGATCTCTTGGGGCTTGGTAGATCTGGAGTTAAGATGGATCTAGGGTTTTATATGAATTTTGATTTTATCAAAGTACTTTTATTTGGCTAGAAAGATTGGGAAAAACTTAGCTTGGTAGATCCCAAGTTAAGATGGATCTAGGTTGGTTTTATATGAATTTTAATTCGACCAAAGTATTTTTATTTAGTTAAAAAGATTGGAGTAATAGTGTGCATTCATTTTAGTGTAAGCACAATTTTTTTTTGACAATGTACATTTATTTTTGTGTTATAGTAATTAAACCTATAATATTGGAAAACAAGAGAGGCAAAGTATGATGTTTACTACAACAGCTCGAGCTAAATAGTTAAATGGTTTACGATTCCAACTTTCCTTTTCATATAATCGATATGAAAAGATGACAAAATTAACAAGGGTGACAATAAGAATAGTACAAGAAAATAGTTTGAGATTGATGACAATGAAGACTATTTGTAATTGACTACATTCTTATTATTCACATTTTCTATCATTCAATATTATTACATTGTCACTTTGCATTCAAAATTTTTATTTTATCAATTTTCGTCATTAAAGTTATTTTACAATATTTATCATCTCAACAAAATGAGGTAACTAAGCAAATTTAAAATTAAAATGACTTGATAAACCTCATACATATTTAGCATATTTAAAATGGTTATATTAATATTAGATGTATTTACATATTATTGATCAAATTAATCATATGTTCCTCATATTATTGATATATTTTCCTTGACTTCACACGACTGATCCATCTTAACTCCGGATCTATCAAGCGCCGAGAGGGATCAAATCTCTCGAGGTGCAAACCTTTCCTCGAGTTTTGCACTCAAAAAATAGGTTTTCCCCTTGATAGATATGATCCCTCTCGGTGCTTATAGATCCAAAGTTAAGATGGATCTAGGCTAGTAGCATTTCCATTCATTTCAAAAATGGTACTCACAATAAATCTTAAAATTTTCAAAGCACATGGTTGGTGAACAAGAAGACTTGAATCCATTTCAAAAATACACTTGATAAGGCTTAACATGTTACTTATGTGAATAATCAATTCTCCCAAAAGCCTAAAACTAGCCTAGATCCATCTTAACTCTGGATCTATCAAGTGCCGAGAGGGATCAAATCTCTAGAGGTGCAAACCTCTTTTTTTGAGTGCAAAACTTGAGGAAAGGTTTGCACCTCGAGAGATTTGATCCCTCTCAGCGCTTGATAGATCCAGAGTTAAGATGGATCTAGGCTGGTTTTAGTCGTGTGCGGCCAAGGAAAATATATCGAAAATATGATTAATTTTATCAATAATATGTAAATATAGATAATATAAATATAATAATTTTATATATGATAAATATGTCTGATATTTATCTGGTCATTTTAATTTTAAAAATTTCTTAGTTACCTCAGTATTTTGAGATGATAAATATTGTTAATAACTTTAAAGAAGAAATATTTTTTTTGAATGCAAAGTGACAATGTAATAGTGTTGAATGATAGAAAATGAAAATAATAAGAATGTAGTCAATTACAAATAGTCTTCATTGTGATCAATCTCAAATTATTTTCTTTTTCTATTCTTATTGTCACCTTTTTAGTTTTGTCATCTTTTCATATCGATTATATGAAAAGGACAATTGAAATAATAAACCATTTAAATATTTAGCTTGAACTATTGTACAAACATCATACATTGTCTCTCTTGCTCTTCAATATTAGTAGGTTGATTTACTATAACACAAATATTAATGTACATAATTAATAATTTTGTGTGCTTACACTGAAATCAATGCACAATCTTAATCCAATCACTTTAAAATTAATGTACCATCAATGTACATCAAATCAGAAATCAACGTCTACACTGAAATCAATGCAACTAATGCAAATAATCAAATAAGATTACAAAACAACAACTACACTGAGATCAATGCATCTAATGCAGGTAATCAAATAATATTAGAAATCAAAATCTATATTGAAATCAATGGATATATTGCAAGTAATAAAATAGGATTAGAAACCAACATCTACACTGATATCAATGCATCTAGTGCAAGCAATCAAATAGGATTATAAATCACCATCTACTTCCCTATCTCCCCCCTTGAACTACATCTCTCTTTCCCTCCATCTCTCCACTCTCTCACATCCTCCCTCTTCCTTCCTCTCTCTCCATTTCTTTCCCACATATATATCTCCCTCTCTCTTCACCCTCCAACTATGTTACTCTCTCTCTCTCTCTCTCTCTCTCTCTCTCAACATCTACACTAAAATCAATGCATATAGTGCAAGAAAAATAGGATTAGAAATCACCATCCACACTGAAATCAATGCATCGAGTGCAAGAAATCATCTTCCCTCTCTTCCCCCTCCAACTACATCTCTCTTTCCCTCCATCTCTCCTCCTCTACACTAAAATCAACATCTACATTGAAATTAATGCATCTAGTGCAAGCAATCAAATAGGATTATAAATCACCATCTATTTCCCTATCTCCCCCCTCAAACTACATCTCTCTTTCCCTCCATCTCTCCACTCTCTCACATCCTCCCTCTTCCTTCCTCTCTCTCCATTTCTTTCCCACATATATATCTCCCTCTCTCTTCACCCTCCAACTATGTTACTATATCCCTCCCTCTCTCCTTCTCTCCATATCTCCTTCTTTATCTCACCCCAAAACATATAGACACTCTCTCCATATCTCCCTTGTCACTTCATCTCTCTCTCTACTTATCACTCTCTATGTAATCCTTCTTCCCTCCCTCTCTCCCCCTCCAACTCCATCTCTCCATCCTTCCATCTCCCTCCCTCTCTCCTCCTCTCTCTCGTCCTTCCTCTCTCTCCCCTATCTCTCTCTCTCTCTTTCTTTGCCCTCCAATTTTCTCTCTTCCCCCATAACTCTCTTCCTCTCTCTCATGTCCTCTCTCTTGTTCTTCCTCTCCTACCTTCCTCTATCTTTTCCTCTCTCTCTCTCTCTCTCTTTGCCTTCCAATCCTCTTTCCTCCCCCAACACACACGCACACACACACACTCTCTCTCTCTCAACATCTACACTAAAATCAATGCATATAGTGCAAGAAAAATAGGATTAGAAATCACCATCCACACTGAAATCAATGCATCGAGTGCAAGAAATATCTTCCCTCTCTCCCCCCTCCAAATCCATCTCTCTTTCCCTCCCTCTCTCCATTCTCTCACATCCTCTCTCTCTTCCTTCCCCTCTATCCCTTTCTCTCCCACATCTATCTCTCTCTATATCTCCCTCTCTCTCCCTCTCTTCACCCTTCAAATATGTTACTATATCCCTCCCTCTCTCATTCTCCCCCCATTGCCTCCATCTCTCCTTATTTTTCTCTTTATCTCACCCCCAAACATACACATACTCCTCTATTTCTCCCTTGTCACTCCCTCTCTCTCTCCACTTCTTGCTCCCTATGTAAATACATAACTCTGGATCCATAGTTTGATATTATCTATATTTACACTTAAATCAATGCATCCAGTGCAAGTAAGAAAATAAGATTAGAAACCAACATCTACACTGATATCAATGCATCTAGTGTAAGAAATAAAATAGGATTAGAAATCATCATATTAATGTACATTGTTAATAATTTTGTGTGCTTACACTGGAATCAATGCACAATCTTAATCCAGTCACTTTAAAATTAATGTACCATCAATGTACATCCAATTACATCAAATCAGAAATCAACGTCAACACTGAAATCAATGCACCTAATGCAAACAATCAAATAAGATTACAAAACAACATCTACACTAAGATCAATGCAGGTAATCAAATAAGATTAGAAATCAACATCTATATTGAAATGAATGGATCTAGTGCAAGTAGTAAAATAATATTAGAAACCAACATCTACACTAATATCAATGCATCTAGTGCAAGTAATCAAATAGGATTATAAATCACCATCTACTTCCCTATCTCCCCCCTTGAACTACATCTCTTTTTCCCTCCATCTCTCCACTCTCTCACATCCTCCCTCTTCCTTCCTCTCTCTCCATTTCTTTCCCACCTATATATCTCTGTCTCTCTTCACCCTCCAACTATGTTACTCTCTCTCTCTCTCTCTTTCTCTCTCAACATCTACACTAAAATAAATGCATATAGTGCAAGAAAAATAGGATTATAAATCACCATCCACACTGAAATCAATGCATCGAGTGCAAGAAATCATCTTCCCTATCTCCCCCCTCCAACTACATCTCTCTTTCCCTCCATCTCTCCTCCTATACACTGAAATCAACATCTACACTGAAATAAATGCATCTGGTGCAAGCAATCAAATAGGATTATAAATCACCATCTACTTCCCTATCTCCCCCCTCGAACTACATCTCTCTTTTCCTCCATCTCTCCACTCTCTCACATCCTCCCCCTTCCTTCTTCTCTCTCCATTTCTTTGCCACATATATATCTCCCTCTCTCTTCACCCTCCAACTATGTTACTATATCCCTCCCTCTCTCCCTCTCTCCACATCTCCTTCTTTATCTCTTTATCTCACCCCAAAAAATATACACACTCTCTCCATATCTCCCTTGTCACTTCATCTCTCTCTCTAGTTCTCACTGTCTATGTATTCCTTCTTCCCTCCCTCTCTCCCCCTCCGACTCCATCTCTCGTATCTCCCTCCCTCTCTCCTCCTCTCTCTCTTTTCCCTCCAATATAAAATGGAAGAGAAATAGAAAAATATGGTATTTGGCCCACTGTGTTAAATTTATATATTTTTCATTAGGGCCGACATTAGATTAATTAGATTAAATTTTAAATGTTAAATATTAAACATTATTTTTACATTTATGTTTACATGTTTATTGTTACCTGAGATAGGCAATGCATGTAGTGTACTTTAATTTGGCCCATGGTATTTAGCTGAGGATTCACCTAAATAAAACCACTTTTTGAGTGTTCCTAAATATAAATAGGATTATGGAGTAAATATAAAAAGACGTTTTATTTATTTACCATACCTATGGTTTATTTATATTCTATTTATTTACCATACCTCTTTTATAAATATGGTATTTGGCCCATGGTATTAAAGTGGTAAATATATCAAAAGTTTACATTACACACATTACATCTACACATCTCTATATATTGGGCCCGACATATCAAAAGTTTACATTACACACATTACATCTACACATCTCTATATATTGGGCCCGACATATCAAAAGTTTACATTACACACGTTACATCTACACATCCCTATATACTGGGCTGTAGAGCGCCTCTCAGTGCAATAAACTAATGGTACTAAGTAAATCTTAAATTTTTCAAGACACAAAGTTGGTCAACAACAAGGCTTAAAGTCATTACAACAATATACTCAATATAAACTCAACATGTTACTTGTGGGAATAATCATTCCTCCCAATAACCCAAAATAAAATAAATTGATGGTACTCTAGATAAATTTTAAAATTTTCACAAAATTAATCAACAACAAGACTTGAAAACATTACAACAATATACTCAATTTAAACTTAACCCATTACTTACATAAATAATAATTTTTTAATAACATAAATAAATCTAAATATATCACTTGACTAAAATATATTTTTAAATTAATTAAAATTAAAATATATATATTTTATAATTGGCAAATAATTAGTTATAACTTCTTTCTATTTGTAAATTTATCAATTCTTAAAACTTAAAATGAGCTATTATTAATTTATATGAATATGAATTAAATAAAATAGAAAGTACTAAAATCACATTATTAGTCCTCGCCACTCGGAGGGTGCAGGGACTATTGTAATAGATTTTGTGAATTTTCATTATGTTGCACAGCAATCACGTTTTAATAAATATTGAATTTTAATCAATAAAAAATTTTCAAATACTTTTTCAACTATTAAAATTTAAATTAAATTTTAATAAATATTTGTTTTTAACCAATAAAAAAATTTCAACTGCTCTTTCAACCATTAAAATTTCTTTAAGATATTCTTAAAAAAATAAATTAATAAAGACCATGGAATGTACTCTTAATAAAAAAAATTAAAAGAGATTATAAAAAAGATTATTAAAAAATTTGGAGTATAATATTAAATAATTTAAAATATATATAATTTTTATTTTTCCATTAAAAATAGTTAAATATCTTTTAAGAAATAATTAATTAATAAATTAATGTAAATTTAAATATTCAATAAATTTAGATTTGAGATAAATTAATTTAAGTGACTAATTTTTTTAATTAATAAACAAAATGTTTTTTTGGTATTTTTCTCATTAATTTTGTTAAAATTGGGTAGAAATAGAGATTATTGAGATCATAAATTCAAGCTTAATTTTTTCATAATGCTAAATTCATTTATACATTCAAAAATACATTTTAAATAACAAAAAAAATCTCAAGCTTTCCCACAATGGTATTTCATACATTAAATCATTTTTTTAATTCTCAACATAAATAAACCAATTTTATTTTAATTTAATCAAATTAAGATGTAAAAATATAAATTTGTTAACTTATTATAAAAATAAATAAATCAAAATCCCATGACTAACTCAACTGGAATGGATCGTCTCGTCAATTAAAACCTGGCCAAATTTTTGACCCTATGTGACTTGAACTCTCTGTGAGTCCATCGTGATAGACCCCTTATGGGCCTAAAGGTTAAGAGCATGTGTTTCCTTGTAAGAAGTTAAAGGTTCAAAATCAGAGAAGGGTAGAGTATGTATGCCTTGCTAGACTTAGCAGTGAAATAGAGGTCTCATACACCAAAGTAGAGTAAGGAGTAGAGTATATATAGTCTCATACACCAATTTAGTGTTTACCTTGACTGTGACCTTAAAAATAGATTTAATTTAATTTAAATTAAATTGAGTATAAGTAGAAATAAAATGAAATGAAATTTGAACCTCTATGGAATAAATAAAAAGATTATTTTAAAAAAGAAAAGAAATTTGAACATCAATGGAATAAATAAAAAGATTATTTTAAAAAAGAAAAGAAAAAATCACAACTTACCCTGCCACTCTAAAACAACAGGTGTCTATTCCAACGAATCTGTTATTTGATGCCTCATTGCAAGTGCCTGATTTCGCATCAATGTCGCCGTTCCAGAGGACCACGCAACTGACAACTTCAAACTGAACCACTCCAGAACAGCCGATCAGAAAGGAGCACGGAACAACTCTAACTACCAGGAATATAATTGACCAGTCCCATTTAATTTGACAAAATAAGGAAATTTTGTGGTGGTGCCCTCGTGATTCCTGCGTAGTTTTCAAGATGAGGCCATTTTCTTTTACAATGTGCTCATGATGCGGATGAATTTGGCCTAATTTTGGCTTTCTTCGAAATTCCCGCTCATAAAACTCACAACTCATCCTGTCCGTGTTCGACACATGGTCGACATACTTACGCCACAATCTGCAGTCCAATTCCCACACGCCACTCTGCATTCTGAAAATTAAAGCATCAACAATGAGCTATAAAGAGTGGGGGAACGTGTTCCCACTGTGCTGGAGGGAGCATAGAAGCCCAGAGCACTGTGCAATACTGAATATATTTTGTCTTCACCATGCAAATAGGTCGTGGAGATAAAGATTTTGTCTGCCGGTTGGTGATAGAGGTTGAGAACAATGAGTCATGGCTGCCACTTCTGAGAGACAGCAAATCTTGAGCAATGTCAGCTTTCTTATCGCTTATGGTAACGTGTTCTCTGATTTACTCATCTTCTTGTTTATCCAGAACTTGGTCAGATATCTTTAAGATACAAGAATAGAATTAATTAAATTCAGGGTTCTTTTTCAGTTTCAGCACTTGCAGGCTTTACAAGCAACAACTCGTGGTCTTTTGTCTTTTGATTCAGGTGAAGTGTCAAGCTGACACTGCCACCTTTCAATACTGGTAGGTCTTTTCATGTTTAAATCAAATCCCTGATCAGTCTGGTGCTGAGGAATTTATTTTATTCTGGTATCTTTACAAGTTTAATAGCTAAGGGAACTTAAAAATGATATAATTTTGTAGTGTAATTATATCTATGTATTTGATAACATAGATATGAGATATGAGTTAAAAATTTAGATAAGAAGATAATAAGTATTTCTTTCAATGAATTATACATATTATTTTAAATTATCATCTAAATTAAATTTAAATGAAAAAATAAAAATTATTTCTTTACCTATCATCCATCCAAATTAAATCTAGTAGACATTATTTTAAAATCTTATATTAATTAAAATACTATTAACCAAATTAACATTATTTTAAACTCTTATCAGTCAAATATATGTTCTTATTCAAACACTTTCTTTTCATCTATATTCTTTATAAAAAGGGGTTAAAAGTCTAAAATAAAAAATGTTAAAGTTTAAAATTAATCTGATATATATTCTTGGGCATCGCTTCCTATTCCATAACATTATTTTAAACTCTTATCAATCAAATATATGTTCTTGCTTAAACACTTTCTACTCTTATCAATCAAATATATGTTCTTGCTTAAACACTTTCTTTTCATTTATATTTTTTTTATAATGTTAAAGTCTAAATGTTTAAGTTTAAAATTAATTTGATATATATTTTTGGGTATAGCTTTTTTTTTAATATCCGATATAAAAATATTAGATTTAAGAAAGAAAGTATTTTTTATGTTTATTAGGCTAAAAAGTTTATAGGACAGATTGTTTTTCTATCTGACTCTTGTATTCAGCTCTTTTCCTGTAGAGTTTTACATAAACGCTCCTACCTTTTTAACAAACTTTTAACTAAATAGATTATCTCAAGAACTAACTGTCAAAATGAAATCAAGAACTAACTGTCAAAATGATTGCATAAATTTCCCTGTTATTTTTTAAAACTTCACATTCCAAAATAAAATGTTTTTCTGTTTTTATTTTTCCAAAAAAAATAAAAAATACATACTCTTTCCTCTCAAAATAAATCCAATTAACCTTATAACAATCAGCTCCTCTTTTTTTATTTATAAAAAAAGTGATGTACAAAATAAATCCAATATTCGTGCTCTATCACTTCCTCTTCTTATATATTCGATATAAGAAATATCATGTTTAAAATAAATATTATCTATCTTTGGGTTAGATAATAGTTTCAAGGACTCTCACAGTCTTAAACAAAAATACTGATAGCATGCATTCCTGTTTTTGTTTTTTTGGGTAACATCCAGATTGTTATGGATTCGTATGTTTATTTTTCATGCATGTCACCCACGTAATAACGATATGGATGAGGAGATATATATTATCTTAAAAAATAGCAGATATGATTGAAATATATGCATTGAAAATATATGATTTCTAATACCTCTCTCAATGTTACATTCATCGGGGATTTTATACCAGACTGCTGTATTTTTACAGAATCATTTTAAATTTTGATGGATTTTATCTGAAACTAGTGTATATAATTTACAGAATGATTTTAAGTATTTTAAGTTTTGCGAGCTAGTGCAACAATAACAGTGTTCTAAATTTCTAACCACGATTGCAGTCATTGAGAACGAAGCTATGGAGCTACATATTGTTGCTGGTATTTTCTATCTGCTTTTCATTGCATTGTTCATACTCAGATTCATCTGGAACAGAATTTTTTTCGTGGATCGAAACTGTAACACTGCATGTCCAGAGTCTATGAATAGAGAACTCCCGGAGGGAGGAGAAATACAGTCAAGGGTATTGTATCGATTAACCTTGACTTGCTGCCTGCTTCTTTTCACGGGTTATGCTGCTAGTGGGGTATGGAGTTTGATGCATGACTGGCCCCGGGTTCGAATCCATTTCTTCTCCATGGTTGTAGATATTAACATTACAGGAGCGGTTGCATGGCTTCTCGCTTCTCTCTGCATGCACCATGAAAAGGTACCGAGAATACTTCGTCTCTGGTGGATTCTAGCCTTCTTAGTCCACTGTAGTATTTTCTCCATGGACGTAATTTTGCTGATAAAACAAGCTAAAGTTCTTCCTTATAAAGTCTGGATGGATTTTCTCCCTGTTCCCCTATGCACCTTTCTGTTCTGCATTGCACTCCGAGGCAGATTGAACCCTGTTTCTTATCACCCACAAGATCTTCAGCATCCACTATTGAATAAAACCCCACAACCAAATTGGGTTTCTAATACTGGCCATATCAGCATAGAACAAAATCCTCAACATGAGATATGCCATATTAATCAGCTGACTCCATATTCCAGAGCCAATGTTTGGAGCCTGATGACATTCTATTGGCTGAACCCCTTGTTAGCCATGGGATACAAGAAGACTTTAGAGGTTGATGACGTACCAAATGTTGCAGGCAAGGATACTGCTGAAGATTCATATCGAGTACTTCAAGCCAACTGGTGCTCTCAAAAGGTTGAGACAAATATAGAGAATCCTTCAATGCTAAAGGCCATTCTGTCATCTGTTTGGAAGGCAATGATAAGCAATGCTTTGTTTGCTGCTACATTTAGCTGTGCAACATATATAGGTCCATATCTTATAAACTTGTTCGTAGAGTACTTGGGAGGAACAAAGCATTTTTCCTATGAAGGCTATGTGCTGGCCTCTGTTTTCTTTGGTGCAAAGTTGATTGAGTCATTGGCCCAGAGACAATGGTACTTTGGAGCCCGGCAGCTTGGGATGCGGGTTAAAGCAGGCCTCACAGCTCTTGTATACAGAAAGGGCTTGTGTCTATCTAACAGATCTAGACAGAAGCATACTGTTGGTGAAATCATAAATTATGTGAGTGTGGATGTGGAACGCATTGGAATTTTTGCCTGGTACATGCATGATATCTGGCTACTCCCTCTACAAGTCCTCCTTGCGTTAGTAATTCTATACAAGAGTCTTGGCATGGCGTCTATTGCAGGGCTTGTAGCCACAGTTGGAGTCATGGTTGGCAATACCCCTTTTGCTAAACTACAAGAGAAATATCAGGGTAAGATAATGGAGGCAAAAGATAGACGTATGAAGGCTACCTCAGAGATTTTAAAGAGCATGAGGTTACTGAAACTGCAAGCTTGGGAAACCATATATCTACATAGGCTCCAAGAGCTGAGAAGGGTTGAACAGGGCTATCTACGAACATATCTGTATACCTCTTCTGCAGTCACTTTTCTTTTATGGGCAGCACCAACCTTCGTGTCTGCTATTACATTTGGTACCTGCTTGCTAATGGGGGTTCCATTGACAGCAGGTAAAGTGCTTTCTGCTTTAGCAACTTTCCAAATTCTTCAGGAGCCTATATATAATCTTCCTGAACTGGTTTCCATGATTGCTCAATGTAAAGTGTCATTAAACCGAATAGCTACCTTTTTACAGGAAGAAGAGCTACAATGCAATGCAGTAGAGAATCTACCTAGGGATTCAATAGACGTTGCAATTGAGATCAAAGATGGAGAATTTTCATGGGATCCAACCTATAATAGAATAACGTTAAGGGGAATAAATTTGCAGGTAAGAAAAGGCATGAAAATTGCAGTCTGTGGATCAGTTGGTTCTGGAAAATCGAGCTTGTTGTCAAGTATTTTGGGAGATATACCCAAGCTATCAGGCACTGTGAAGGTCGGTGGTACCATAGCTTATGTTCCACAGTCTCCATGGATTCAAAGTGGGAAAATTGAAGATAGCATCTTATTTGGGAACAAGATGAATAAAACCAAGTATGAAGATATACTTGAAGCATGTGCTCTCAAGAAAGACCTAGAATTGTTTTCTCATGGGGATCAAACAGAGATTGGTGAAAGAGGCATCAATTTGAGTGGTGGACAAAAGCAAAGACTGCAGCTTGCTCGAGCAATCTACCAGGATGCAGATATCTATCTTCTCGATGACCCTTTTAGCGCTGTTGATGCACATACAGGGGCTCAGCTCTTTAAAGTACTGCTTCTTACTATCTCCAATTTAGAAAGATTTAATGAATTTTTAGACTGTCAAAGTAAACTTTTATCTGAATGCATAGTCCAATGCCTCCTTAACTGACCATATAATATAACAGGAGTGCCTGCTTGGAGTTCTGGGATCAAAGACAGTGGTATATGTCACACATCAAGTGGAATTTTTATCTGCATCTGACCTTATACTGGTGAGCCTGCTTTCTATACTTGCAAATTTGTAACCTCTATTTACAGAACAAATGACTCTCCTTGAATAGGAAATTGCAAGTATCTTGATAAAGTCTTAGGGATATTTTGGACAACTTGGCAGGTTATGCAAGATGGAGATATAGTTCAAGTTGGGAAGAATGAAGATATACTCGGTGGCACAGATGTTTTAACACTCGTTGGTGCACACCAGAAGGCTTTGAATGCAATTGATGCAGCACAGATTTCAGCTAGGAGGATAGTGCCACAAATAGGCATTAGCAGAAGTAGATTCTGTAATAGCTTGGACTCTGAATCTAAGAAACTATATCAAAATGAGGACACGGAGGACAAAGCACCGAGAATCAATGAAAAGAGATTTGAACAGATTGTAAAGGAAGAAGAAAGAGAAACTGGGAAGGTCAAAATGCAAGTCTACTCTTCTTTCATAACTGCGGCATATAAGGGTGCCTTGGTTCCTATCATATTGGCAGCACACATACTGTTCCAAGTGCTGCAAATCGGTAGCAATTACTGGATCGCTTGGGCCACGCCTCCAACCCAAGACCAGAAGTCCGCAGTCAGCAATACAGTTCTCATTCTTGTGTACATAGTACTTGCTATAGGGAGTTCCATGTGTGTATTGGTAAGGTCTTTGCTTCTATCAATTGCTGCACTTGAGACTGCACAGAGACTTTTCACAGCCATGCTTATATGCATCTTCCATGCACCAATGTCCTTCTTTGATTCAACCCCAACTGGACGCATCTTGAATCGGGTTAGTACATGTTTGTATTCAACAAGCATGAAAAACGTTTCACAAAATAAACATAACATAAGAAAATTTAATTTGCTTGTGATGTCTTTGTATTGTTCATTTAAACAGCAATTATGAGTGCAAACTGTAAACATCAGCATCAATTTAGAATTGATATAGATTACAGATTTTTAAGTTCTTAGATTGATCACACTTTAAGGCAATAACCGAGATTGGTAGAATAATTGATGTCAAGCAGCAGCATGTAAAAATTACTGTTCCTGCTGAATGAAATTGCCCTTCTCTATCCACAGGCATCCACAGATCAGAGTACAGTGGACACAGACATCCCTTACAGATTAGGAGGGTTAGCATTTGCAGTTATTCATCTTTTAGGAATTGCAACAATCATCTCTCTGGTTGCTTGGCAAGTTTTCATTGTCCTTATACCAGTCACTGCAATTTCCCTTTGGTATCAAGTGAGTAACTCTGGTCCATGAAAACTTGCAAATCATAGCTGCATTTTTCTTTTAATCTAGCCTTTTAATTTTCATGCCATCTTCCTCATGCATAATTTCAGCATTTCTTTGACAGTTTTTACTTTTGAAGGGGATAGCCCTCTTTTGATATGTGATTACAATGGTATTTTTTATGTGTTACTGCTCTGCAGCATTATTACATCTCATCTGCTAGGGAGCTGGCCAGATTGGTGGGCATTAGAAAGGCTCCTATCATACACCATTTTGCGGAGTCTCTTACAGGAGCTGCCATAATAAGAAGTTTCAATCAAGAAACTCGCTTCATGAACACCAATCTTTGCTTGACTGATTATTACTCAAAGCTCTCATTTCACAACAATGCGGCAATGGAGTGGCTCTGTCTTCGACTGAATTTTCTGTCCAATCTTGTATTTCTCGCTGCTTTAATATTCCTTGTGAGCTTGCCAAATGGCACATTTGATCCAAGTAAGGGCTATTCCTGGAAAGCTTAATCTGCACCTAGTCGTTACATAAGGCAATGAGGGTATGCCAGTGTGTTCAGAAAGTTTCTCCTACTTCGTTGTGTGCAGGTCTTGCTGGCTTGGCGGTAACATATGGATTGACTTTGAATGTAGTACAAGGTTGGGTCATATGGAATCTATGTAATGTGGAAAACAAAATGATTTCTGTGGAGAGGATAATGCAATATTCCAATATACCAAGTGAAGCGCCATTGCTGATTGATACTTCAAGGCCAAATCACAATTGGCCATCAAGGGGCACAATAGTGCTTCAGAAACTGGAGGTGAGGGCAGCAAAACCAATCTGGATGATTTATTTGAAACCTTACGGTACTGAGAATTCGAATTTATCATGGAACTGTGAATTTGACGTTATCATGGGGATTTGATTAGGTTCGATATGGACCACACCTGCCATTTGTATTGAAAGGTATCACATGTGAATTTCCTGGAGGGGAGAAGATTGGGATAGTTGGACGGACTGGTAGTGGCAAATCCACACTTCTTCAAGTACTATTTCGTATTGTAGAACCGACAGGAGGTAGAATTGTCATTGATGGAGTTGACATCTCAAAGATTGGACTCCATGATTTAAGGTCCAAACTAAGCATTATCCCGCAGGACCCAATACTATTTGAAGGAACCATACGAAGCAATATGGACCCACTTGAAGAACATACCGACACTGAAATTTGGGAGGTAAGTCCGCTTAAATAGAGTCAGTTTTGATGTCCATAGTATGTAAGAGGTTCTTAGAAATATAACTTATTATTTTGCAAGACTCTGAAACATTTCACTTCTAAATGACATCAGATCAAAATAAGTTACCACAAGAGGCTACCGGTGTTGGTGAGAGCAGGTCACTGTTCCTGTTAGGATTTTTTTTATTTTTTATTTTTCATTTTTCATTTAACAATGGTGAATTAGTAATTTATTAGAGTAATTTGGGCAAGGTATCAAACTTTCCAGCTGTCACTATAACATTAAGAGTATAACTAACAACCCTCAAGTCAGATATATCAGTAACTTATGACTTAGCAAGAATTAAAACTTTTCAACCACCAAATTGGATCCTATCCCAAAAAGTTCCTACTCTTTGAGCCTTATCTTAATGAACCAAACATACCCCTTAAATTTGAATCCAAGTAGATGAGAGAACAAATTTTTTCTCCAACCACTCAAGCTAGCAACCCAAGACACCATATTCTATTCCTTTTATATGATGTGATCTTTTGTTCATAGGGGTAGGCACACCCCTGTAAGGGGGCCATTGTTTGTTTTGTGGTTGACCCATAAAGGTGGTTAAGTCGGACCATTGTTTGTTCTGCAGTTGAGTCATCAAGGCTTTTAAGTCACAGTGCAAACAACATCATCTCTTACATTATGTGGTCCTTTGTCAAAGGGGTTGGAGCTTCTCCGTAAACGGCACATTGTGTGTTTGGCGGTTGGCTGTCAAAGCCATCAAAATGGTTAAGCCATCAAGGCTGTTAAGTTGGTCATAGTCTAACTCATTTATGTTTTGGTTTTTTTTTTTGGTATATTTTTTTTGGTCAAATTTACTTAAAACATGATAGATATTTGTTAAAATCACAAGTTTGAATTGTGTAATCTGCATAATCTAATTGTTTTAAGTTTTTTTCAGAGTGTTGAATCTATTTATACAGTCAAAAACTATTTAAACAATTAAAAATCACAATCTCATCCAAAATTATATGGTGAGATTCCTACTAAACAAATCAATACATTAAAAAATTGAACAACGCCATTAAATTGGTCATTAAATTGGCCATTAAATGGATTCAGCATCCCATAAAACTTTAAGG
This sequence comes from Pinus albicaulis, assembly GCA_034641835.2. Lineage (NCBI taxonomy): Eukaryota > Viridiplantae > Streptophyta > Pinopsida > Pinales > Pinaceae > Pinus > Pinus albicaulis. The sequence goes on from CM076580.1 coordinate 1,474,271,978, forward strand.
CACTTGAATTGAGTAGACTTGACATATTGGAGTAGACTCGACATCTTGGGGCACTTTACAGAAGTGATCGGCGAAGCTTACTTCTAATGTTATGCACCCATTAATGCTTGGGAAAAGTAAATGTCCACCATAAGATTAAAGCAGGTACACCATCTAACAATGGGCATTCACTTTCTCCAGGTATTTATGGGTGCATAAAATGAAAAATAAGCTTCACCAAAGTGATCTATCTGGAATTCAAAGGAAGAAAAAGTTGAAATTTAGATATATCACCTCTAGAAAACATTGAAGTATCACACTAGACTGGAATGATCAACGCTTTTAAAGATGGTCCTTAGCTGGTTGCCATGTGCTGTGGTCAATATTTTTGTCAATGGAAAGTTATTTTGTATCAATTTAATTTTCTCCAATTTAAAAAAATGGGTTTGAGCACCTATTCTCTAATTCCTTAAGGCGAGCAGATAGCATTGAACTAGTTTGGCTTATTCTAAATTATTAGCATATCTATTTGGCATCCAATCTGATTATAAGATATGATGAAGCTATTGTCACACAGTTTAATCCAAGCATTTGTTTTTTCTATCACAATTCTAACAGAAAATTGAACTGACAACAACTGTTCTTTTGGATTTTTTAGGCTTTGAATAAATGTCAAATTGGACAAGCCTTGTGCTCTCGTAGAGAGAAGCTTGATACATTAGGTTAGTTTCTATATGCTTCTTTCCTTTTATCAGTTATGGATTGATAAGTTAGATAAGTTTCTCTATGTTTCTTCTATTTTTCATATATGTATGGATGTGTACTTGAATAATTTTGTTAACAAGTGATGTTCAATTCAGTGACAGAAAATGGAGAGAATTGGAGTCTGGGCCAACGCCAGCTTCTTTGTTTAGGACGTGCCTTGTTAAAGCACAGCCGTATTCTAGTAATGGATGAGGCCACAGCCTCAGTGGATACTGCAACTGACACCATTATCCAACAAATAATACAATCAGAGTCTCATGGATGTACAGTGATCACTATAGCTCACAGAATTCCCACAGTAATAGACAGTGATAAGGTGTTGGTACTTAATGAAGGTACGTATGTTTGTTCTCTCTTTGGAGTCGTTGTAAATTCTGTCTCTGCTTCACGGATTGTTTTTACTGGCTTCAGTTAGGACAATCTAAACCCTCCTGTTTTCAGGAAAAATTGTTGAATACGACTCCCCAGCTAAACTTCTTGAAGATGAATCTTCATCTTTCGCAAAGCTCGTATCAGAATTTTCTGCAAGATCAAAGAATTTTTCAACCTATACCTCGTGCCAATCTGAATCAATTTCAAGGAAACCAACTTTTTAGCATGGCTGAGGATAAGAAGGTAAATGCAACAATGTTGCTCTGGAAAACAATGACAGACACTGAAATCGGCAAGGTGAGACGGGGCCAGAACACACAACGGTAAAGAATTATGGTGAAAAGAGATCACCCAGAGATTTTCAAGTTGCAGTTACAGGTTTCAAACACAAAATATTTTATACAACATCGGCTTATCTCTCATGTCCCCGTTGATTCACTATTTGTTCTGCATTTTATAGCAGCACACCTCAATTGTACAAACTTGGACAATTCACTTCAGTTGCCAATCTTTCTAGATGTTAAAATGTGACAACAAAAAATGTAAATTTATTTATTACTTATATAGTTGGAATAATGAAATGTAGTTTGAATAATGAGATGTAGTTGGAATACCGAAATATGCCTAGATTAAATAAGATGGCCCAAACGGCTTGTAAAGACATGGAGAATCATTTGATTAATAAAAGTTTCCAAGAGATTTACCCTTCAGTTTCTAATTCGGTTATTTCTCCTATTCCTTTCTCGGTTACTGTTTTTCCCCTCTACAAGTGGTATCGGAGCTTGGGAGTCGATCTTGTTTGTTGGTTAATTAGAAAAGGATTACGCCAGCGTTCAAACACAAAGCACAAGCTGTCGAGTGGTGAGACCATTGCCTCGTGCTGTCTGCCTGTGGAGATTGGGGTTCGTTGAGCGGAGAACTGTGCTAGCGTTCACCATTGCCTCGTGCTGCCTGTGGAGATTGGGGTTTGTCGAGTGGAGAACTGTGCCAGCGTTCACCATTGCCTTGTATTGTCTGCCTGTGGAGATTGGGGTTCGTCGAGCGAAGAACTGTGCCAGTTTTCACCATTGCCTCGTGCTGTCTGCCTGTGGAGTTTGGGGTTCGTCGAGCGGAGAACTGGGGAGAGCCGCTACAAAAAAAGAAGCCAGCCATTGCCGCTGGGAGAAGGAAGAAGTCCTGGAGCCGTCGTGAGAGAAGGAGGACGCAGCCGTGAGAAAGGAGGAGTCTGCATGTTCTGTTGCATTGAACTTGAGGAGGTCGTAGTGCCCAAGTCTGGGGTTTGCTCGAGTCCTAGGAAGAAGCGACTGCCAGACCCAGCAGTTTGCAGAGGTTGTAACAGCCGAGAAAGAAAAAAAAAAGCGACTACCAGACCCACGGTTGCAGAGGTTGTAAAAGCCGGTTTGCATCCTAAGAGGTATGAAATCGATTTTTGAAGGAAGAGGTACCGTAAATCCTAAATCTTAATTGGGCTATGAAAACATATTGAAGAAATCGAGTTTTTTGAAGGGAAGAAATTTACTGTTTTATCTGAAATAGATCTATTCTTTGTTTTAAAATCAGTCTGAAGAGGGTTCAGTGTGAAAAAAAAAAGGGTTTGAACAGAAATTGTTCTTTTTTTTTCTAAAGGGTTCAGTTGGAGAACAAGGGTTTGAACGGATATTGTTCAGTTTAAGAAAAAAGGGAGAATAGGGTTTGAAGTTTTTTGTGAGATTTCTCTGAAGTAATAGTTGGGGGTTTGTTTTTTTAAGAAATTGTGGAAGAAATTGTTTATTTAAAAAAAAAAAAAAAAGAGTTCAGTTTTTCAAGAATTGATTTAGTTAAAAAGGTGGAAAAGAAATAGAAATTGTATTTCTTTGAAAAACTAGTAGAAGCAGGAAAATCAGAAACCTTTAAAAACCCTAGAAGAAGAGGGGAAATTTTTTATTAATTTGTAGAAGAAGGGAAATCTGAAACCCTAGGAGGGAGAAATGGCGAAAATGACAAACGCAAAATTTGAGGTGGAGAAATTCACCGGGAAAAACAATTTTGCTACGTGGAAACTAAAGGTTAGGGATTTGTTGGTGCAACAAGGGTTGCACAAGGCATTAAACGGAGTAAATAAAAAACCGGCAAGCATGACGAGTTCGGACTGGGAGGACTTGGATGCCCGAGCTCTCAGTACCATTCAGTTATGTTTGGCAAATGAAGTACTCTTCAATATTGTTGGAGAGAATACAACTGCAGGGTTGTGGAAGAAATTGGAAACACTCTATATGAAAAAATCTTTGACAAATAGAATCTATTTAAAAAGACAACTGTATAGCCTTCGGATGAAGGAGGGTACGAAAATTGCAGATCACTTAAATGTTTTTAATACGCTTATTTTCCAGTTGTCTGATATGGAAGTAAAAATGGAGGAAGAAGACGAGGCAGTAATATTGTTTTGTTCCCTGCCTGAGTCATGGGATCACTTCATGACCTCAATCAGTTTGAGCATTGTTGATTCATTAAAACTTGAATCTGTCATGGGTGCTCTCTTATTTGAAGAGGTACAAAGAAAATCTAGCATTGAGACTTCTGCACCTAAAGCCATGGTAGCCAGAGGTCGGTCAAAGGAAAGGGGGGAGAAGACAAGAGGTTCTTCTAGATCGAAGTCAAAGGGCGGCAAGAAGTGTAAAGCAAAATGCTGGTACTGCAACAAACCGGGACATCTCAAAAAGGATTGCTGGAAACAGAAGGAGTCGGAAAACAACAAGAAGGAAGCAAATCAGGTCGATTCAGGTATGGTTGATGAGGTTTTAATTGCTAAAGCTCTCCCTGTCTGTAATGTCTCTCAAGATGCTGATAATTGGCTATTAGACTCTAGTGCTTCTCATCATATGAGTCTGCACTGAAGTTGGTTTACTAAATATGAAACTATAGATGGTAGTTCGGTTTTCATGGGAAATAATGCATCTTGTCAGACTATTGGGATTGGTAATGTAAAAATTAAAATGTATGATGGTACTGTTAAAACATTATCTGATGTTAGGCATGTACCTGATCTAAAGAAAACCCTGATTTCCTTGGGAGTTTTGGATTCGAGGGGTTATAAATTTACAGGTCATAATGGAGTGCTGAAAGTCTCAAAAGGAGCCTTGGTTGTGATGAAGGCTGAAAAGGTTGGAAATCTGTACAGACTCAAAGGAAGCACTCAAGTTAGTGAAGCAGTGATCGTGTCAGAGAAAGCAGAAGAGGGTTCTCATCTATGGCATCAGCGGTTGGGTCACATGAGTGAGAAAGGTCTTCAGGTACTGATGAACCGCAAGGTGCTTCTTGATTTGAAATCCTTGAAGTTGGATTTTTGTAAATATTGTGTGTTTGGTAAACAATGTAAACAAAGATTCAAGTCTGGAAATCATAATAGTAAGCAGATCTTGGACTACATTCATTCTGATTTGTGGGGACCATCTCCTACTGTGCCATATGGAGGTGCATCATATTTTTTAACGTTTATTGATGATTTCTCCCGAAAGTTTGGGTCTATATGTTGAAAAATAAAGCTGATGTATTTAATGTGTTTAAACAATTTAAAACAATGGTGGAAAAGAAAACAAACAAATCAATTAAATGTTTAAGAACTGAAAATGGCGGTGAATTTACATCTTTCGAATTTGAACAATTTTGTAAGGATGAAGGGATTGTTAGACATAAAACTGCTGTTTATACCCCTCAACAAAATGGCGTTGCTGAACGGATGAATTAGACTCTTATGGAAAGAGCCAAAAGCATGATCAGTAATGCTAACTTGCAAAAGGAGTTGTAGGCAGAAGCAGTATCTACTGCTTGTTATTTAGTTAACAGATCACCTACAATTGTAATAAATTGTCAAATTCCTGAAGAAGTTTGGTTGGGTCAGTCTTGTGATTATTCGCATTTGAAGATTTTTGGTTGTGATGCCTATGGTCTTATTCCTAGAAATCAACATTCAAAATTAGATCCAAAATCAAAATGTTGTGTCTTTGTTGGATATGATTATTCAGTGAAGGGATATAGGTTGTGGGATCCTACTTCACGGAAGATAGTCATTAGTAGAGATGTAACATTTGATGAATCTTCTCTTTTAAAATCAGATGTTGAAAAGGTTGAACAGGAGCAGTTATCGCCAAGTCAGCAGATTCAATTGGAGACTAAACCTTTTTCAGAAATTCGAAAGGAAGGAGAGACTTTTGATGAAGAAGGTGGAGAAGCAAAGGAAACTGGAGAAATTCCAGAACCAATTCAGCAACAAGTCACTCTACGAAGGTCTACAAGGGAATGAAAAACACCTAAAAGGTATGAAGATTCTGCTTCATCGTTTGCATTGATTACTGAAGATGGGGAACCTTCTTGTTATCGGGACGCAGTTGATGATGTAAATAGCAAGATATGGAAAAAGGCTATGGAAAAAGAAATGGACTCCTTAGCCAAAAACAATACCTGGGATCTTGTAGAACTTCCTGAAGGGAGAAGTGTTGTTGGGTGAAAATGGGTCTTCAAGTTGAAAAGGAAAGTTGATGGAAGTATCAAGAGGTATAAGGCGACACTGGTTGTAAAAGGGTATTCTTAGGTTGAAGGTATTGACTTTCATGAGATTTTTTCACCACTAGTTAAACTTGTTTCTATTCGTACTGTGTTAGCACTAACTGATTTACTTGACCTTGAGTTAGAACAGTTAGATGTTAAAACAACCTTTCTTCATGGTGATTTGGATGAAGAGATATATATGGATCAGCCAGAAGGCTTTGTACAAGGTTGCAGCAAAAGATTAGTTTGCAAGCTCAGAAATCATTGTATGGCCTGAGGTAGTTGCCCAGGCAATGGTACAAGAAGTTTGATTCCTTCATGGTGAGCCAGAATTTTATCAGAAGTGAGTATGATCATTGTGTATACTTCAAAAGTTTCAATGGCATATTCATTATCCTGGTGTTGTATGTTGATGATATGCTTATTGCAAGCAAAAGCATGGAAGAAATCAACAAGTTAAAGGCTCAGCTCTCTAGGACGTTTGAAATGAAGGATCTTGGAGCAACAAAACATATCTTGGGCATGGAGATACACATAAACAGGAAGAATGGTAAGATTTGGTTATCACAATAGAAGTATGTGGAGAAAGTACTTGAAAAGTTCGGTATGAACAATGTGAAACTTGTTAATGTTCCATTAGCTTCCCATTTTAAGCTTTTTTCGGATTTAAGTCCTAGAACTAATGAAGAAAAGAAGTATATGTCTCGTGTACCATATGCAAATGCGGTAGGCAACTTAATGTATGCGATGGTATCTACAAGACCTGACATTTCACATGCAGTTGGAGTTGTCAGCAGGTTCATGGCAAATCGAGGGGAAGAACATTGGAGAGCAGTGAAATGGGTGCTTCGGTATTTGAGAGGCACAAGTGACCATTGCATCAGCTTTGATGGTCGTGAAGGTTCAGTCTGCAGATATGTGGATGCTGATTATGCAGGTGATTTGGACAAAAGGAGGTCTACTATAAGTTATGTTTTTACTCTTGCGGTTGGAGTAATCAACTAGATGTCAAAGCTTCAAGAAACAGTTGCTTTGTCCACTACTGAAGAAAAGTATATAGCTACTTCAAATGCCTGTAAAGAGGCAATCTGGTTAAAAGGTCTGCTTGATGAGATTGGAAGGATGCAGGAGAAAGTGAATGTGTTTTGTGACAGTCAGAGCGCTATTCATTTGGCTACAAATCTAGCCTATCACAATAAGACCAAGCATATCGATGTAAGGTATCACTTTGTGAGACATGTAATCGAAGGCGGAAAAGTAATTCTCAAGAAGGTCCGCACACAGGAAAATCATGCAAATATATTCACGAAGCCAGTTTCAGTAGAGAAGCTGAGATGGTGTCTCGCTTCTCTCGGCTTGCAGAAAAGATGATGAATGGGCATTAGGAAAATTGTTGTCAAGGTGGAGTTTGTTAAAATGTGACAGCAAAAAATGTAAATTTACTTATTACCTATGTAGTTGGAATAAATAAATGTAGTTTGAATAACGAGATGTAGTTGGAATAATGAAATATATCTAGGTTAAATAAGATGGCCCAAGAGGCTTGTAAAGACACAAAGAATCATTTGATTAATAAAAGTTTCCAAGAGATTTATCCTTCAGTTTTTAATTCAGTTATTTCTCATATTCCTTTCTTGTTTACTATTTTTCCCCTCTACACTAGAAACCCACTGCATTGAGGGGATTCTAGAGAGCTCACTTGTTTTAAAGTCGTCCAAACAATTGAGTCTTAGTGAGAGGAAAACCCAGTTGTGTGGCATGTATTTCAGTCATACTACCCAATTTCATGAAACAATTATTTTAGTGGGGGTGATACCCATTTGAGATCATAAGATGAATAGAGATGAAAAAAAGTATAAGACTTTGTAACAACTCCATACCAATTGAAATCATAGGATGAATATAAATGAGAAAAGTAAAAAAAAAAAGTGAAGGAGATGAATAGAGATGAAGAAAGTATAAGATTATGTAGCAACTTTATGCAAATTGCTCTTGGTCTATATATAATGAGTAAAGAAAATATGAATAAAAATGAGAAAAGTAGAGGATTTTTTGTTGTTGTTATATTATTGTTCCAGAGGCTTTCTACAACCCATTATAGGATATATGTGTAGATGTAATTTGCAGCCTAGTATAGGGTACATGTTTAGATGTAATTTGAGAAATGTAATTGAGCCAAGAGGCTCTCTACAGTCTAGTAGATGGTACATGCGTAGATGTAATTTGAGAAATACAATGTAAACATTTTGAGGTGTCGGAGTATAAGGCACGTGTGGTACATGTGTAGATGTAATTTGAGAAATGTAATGTAAACATTTGATGTGTTGGAGTATAAGACACGTGTAGATGTAATATGAAAAATGTAAGGTAAGAAACACATGTGTGATACATGTGTAGGTGTAATTTGAGAAATGTAATGTAAACATCTGATGTCGGAGTATAAGACACGTGTAGATGTAATGTCAAAAATGTAAGGTAAGAAGCACATGTGTGGCAGAGGTGTAGATGTAATTTGAGAAATGTAATGTAAACATTTGAAGTGTTAGGTAAACAGGAGTTATGGTAAATAAAAAATAAAACCTCTTTTAATACTTACTGCAAAGGTATGGTAAATAAATAAAAATATAAATAAATTGGAGGTATGGTAAATAAATAAAACTTCTTTTTATACACTCTAGAGGTATGATAAATAAATAAAACTTCTTTTTATATTTACTCCATAAACTTTTTTTATATTCAAGAAAACTAAAAAATGAGGTTTTATTTAGGTGAAGTCTATGGGCCAAATACCATGAAACAAATTATTATTAATACCATGGGCTAAATACTATGAGCCAAATACTGTATTTATAAAAGAGGTATGGTAAATACATAAAAATGTATCAAATATGATTAGAAATCAACATCTAAGTATATACCAAGCCTATGGACCAAATACCATGGTAAATAAAAAATGTATAGTAAATAAATATAAATATAAATAAACTAGAGGTACGGTAAAAAATAAAACCTCTTTTTATATTTACACCATACTCCTCTTTATATTTAAGAACACTAAGAAAAAATGTTTTATATAGAATAATGTCTTTCAGATTAATCACATAATAAGGATTTGGTCAACCTTTCGAACCTTCTCCTGAAGATGAACCACATTAGTTGATTCCAAACGTTGACCAAATCCTTATTATGTGATTAATCCGAAAGACATTATTCTACACTATGGATCACAAATGTCTTAAATCTAACAAAAAAATATTTTATTTAGGTGAAACCTAACAGCGAAATACCTTAATATTAATATTAAAAGATTAATACTAATATTATTATTAATATTAATATCAAAAAATTAATACTAATATTATTATTAATTATAATATTCATATTAATATATTATAATATTAATATTACTAAATTTATTAAATTTAGATCTTCCAAAGTTTGTATATAAATGTAAAAGTAATGTTTATTATTTAATATTTAAATAAAAAATTATTTTTCTCTTAAATATATAAATTTAAGAAAAAACATCTCCATGATAAATGAAAAAATATTTGTAAATTTGTAGATAAAAAATAATATTTATGAAAAAGAAATTCACAATACAAACTGCAATAAATTAGATTTGATTTTCTCTGCTCCTGCACTCTAGCATTGTAAAACATGTCAAAACTAAAGTTCAACTCATGCCATTTTGAATATGACGTCAGCTTCATGTGGCCTCTACACTCACACGTGTGCCACTTGTATTTTCACTTCAAAGGCATTATTAGAAGTCAACTTGAGCCATCCACCTTATATTATGGATCATTATATTTTTACGACTCTTAGTGATAGCCTAATTGAGGTAAAGTGCTTAGTTTCCCTTGTGTAAATAGGGGAGTGCTACTCTCATTTAATCATTTCACATTGTTGAGAAAGCGCTTGTGACTTTATTTGGGAGACACTTATTGTAGATGGATTTTTTTTTTCTTGGATTACTATGGAGGAGCATTGATGGATGCATGGAGGAGCATTGATGGATGCATGTTAATTGGTGTAAGTTGTTTTTTTTTTTTTTCAAATTTTACTTATGTTGATGGATAAGAGTTATTAAATATTCATCATGGTGGTGTTCATATTTTTATTTTAATATTTTCTTTGATTAGGGTTTTGTTTTCATCAAGTTCTTTGAAGTGGCCTATGTCTAGTTTCTTCATTTATCCTTGAAAATTGTAAGATATTTAGGTTAAATTTTTAAGGGAAATCTAGTGATCTTTCTTAGTCTTTTAAATCTCTATCTATTTCTTTTGTTCTCAAGTTTGTTTGATCCTCGACTTCATTAGTAGTGGATTGAGAAAGGCATTATTCCTCTCTCTTGTAACAATCACCTTTATTTAAAAACCTTTATTTTGTTGTTTTAGGGGAAATTAATGTTTAATTATGGCGAAATTATATATTTTTAGCATTTAGAAACTTGAATGTCAATGTCCTAGGGTTATAAATTATTTGAAATATATGGGAAAGCCAAAAGTATCATTTAACTGTATTTTCCAACATAATTTAGGGTTGACATTTAGGGTTTTAATTTATACGATCTTTTAACTACACAAAATTATTGTAATTAATTATCTTGTTTACTCTCATCATAGCCCTTAATTTTTCACTTTATTACCATTTATTTTGGGGTTGGTTTTCTTCTTGGTATAAACTAGTATATTGTTGCAATTATTTTATTTCATGCTCGTTTACTCAAGCCAAGTGTAATTTCTTGATTGTATGTGTTTGAAGACCTTTCTTGTAACTTTATTGGTTGACTTGAACCTTTAAAAGAGCCATAGGACTCTTTGAACTCTAACATAGAAATTAACTTCAAAATCCACCACAAAATCTAATAATTTGATCCTCTTAATTGGTGGTATGATAAGAAAAATCCTTAGGGGGCTCTTAACTTAGCTTTATTAGGTCATTTGATCCCTACGATATACTAGGAAAGCCTCCCTTCTGTTTGATTACATTGATCAGTAAAATAAGGGGAGTAGTTGCTGAGGTGACAATGGTAACTCTCCCATGTCGCTCATTGTTTTGATAATCTAGTGAGGCTTCACACTAGGGTGCAATATTTTTTTGTAACATTACTTTATCAAATTAACATGGATATGTCACTCATTTCATAGGGGAGGCCAAGAAATTGTTTAAAAACCTACTTAATAATTCTATTAGGAATTAGAAGTAGTTTCATGAAAACCTATTAAAGGGGTGTGGGGTTAAAAAGGACAATAGGTATTCTTTTACATAGTTAAGGATAGATAGAAACAACACGTTCCTATGCTTTATTGCAAGGCATCCTTCTCACTAAAGATACAAACATGAAAACTCTAATAGTGATAGGTGATTCAAGCATGATTGTCCAATCTATGGTTGGAAAACAAACTCCAAATGACAACAAGCTTGCTATGAGCATTGGAAGAATCAACGAGGTCAATGACTAACTCAATGTCTCATACTTCCAAGTTCTACATGATATTAACTGGGAAAAAAATTCATACGCAAACAAGGCATCACAACTCAGAGTGTTTGGGAGAAAAAGGGCGCTAACTATTCACTAAGAACATCAAACCAAAACTTATGACATGTTTCTTCCACAATAAATTCCATATGCCATTACATACTATATATAAATTTCCTCACATAGGGAAGGAATTTGTGAGGATGCAATCCTATCCTATCTATTCATAAACTATAACTCGGGTCTAGCATTTAGAACGCGTTTCCTTTGTTCCCTATAAGCAAGGTGGGATTATGGATTGGAATGCTTTGTTGGAAATGGAAACTTCATGTTTATTTTTTAATATATATAGTGATCAGTTACCAAAAAATTGAATATTTTCAATTGTGCTTGGCTTATGCTCTATTTTGCCTCTTTTCCCAATTGGAATTTGGGTCAAAGGAAAGAGATCATATAGGGCCTATATGTTATTTCCTTTACATGTAAGAGCTTTCTTATCTACTCTCTACCTTTTCAAGAAGTCAAACAAGGGTTTTGTATCATATAATACTAATAAACTTTAATCAATTATTATGGGTTATGGTTAGACTTATACGCATTAGTAGACTTGGTATAGGGTTCTATCTTTTATGGAAGATTGATGTTTAAGGTACCTTTTTGCTCAATTTTTGGAACAAAGGACACCCTCTATTCATAGGATTCAATATAGGATTTTGTCGCAAATTCATCTCTACTTTAAATTATCTTAAATTTGATTGAAAAAACCATCAACCAAAGGGATGTTTTGAAATTAAAAAGGACATTGGGAGAGCACAAAGGATATGTTTAGTGCAACATATTGATAAATCTATAGGGAAATGGTTAGAATAATTTCTCTTATACTCAATAACTACTTGTGATGTCTTTTTAATTTTTCTTACTTGTTAGCTTCTTCTCTTACCATTATGTTATTTTTATCATAAAAAAACTACCAAAAACAATAAGATCAATAATACACAAGAACACAAGATATAGGTTGTAAGCCAAGGCCGAAACCTCTCCACTTGAGAGGAAAACCCACAAATATCTTCTTCTTATAGATTCTTCAATTGAAAAATTACAAGGCCCCTAGATCAAGACCAATACCCTTCCAAGACCAAGTCCATCCTCCTTGATGACGTGCTTCCTTTTTCCAAGTCAAACTCAGTCAAATCTCTTCTAGCAACACAACTTTGACCCCCAGCAACAAAATTTCGGCCTCTATTGCAGGTATGAAATTTTCGGCCCTCCCAGTTGATATGTATATGTAAAATTGAAGGTTTATGATAAAATTTGCAAGTGAAATGTTTAGGGTTTTTATGAAATTATGTAAATTATTACATTAACACATAAAAGATTATTTTTAACTCAGATTTTTCAGAAAATAGCAGAGACAAAAGTACCATAATTGCAAGCACAAGAAAACAAATGATGAAGGAGTTCACCCCTCCTAATCCAAATTCCAATGATGGGCCTCTTTCATTATGCGCAAAGATATGTGTTTAAATAATCTTGAAGTGTTAAGGATTCAAAAATATTGTCACCAATGGCTCCATAACATTCAAAAAATCCTAACTGGGCTCTTTCTACACTAAAAAATGTCAAAATTTGACTGAATTATGCTCCATATAAGTTTTTCTGCTAACTGTCCTCAAAATCGCACCCACCTGCTATCCATCTTACAAATTTTGCCTTTTTTTAGCCACATATGGCACAAAATTTACCCCATGCCAACAATATTTGCGTTGATTCGGGTGCAATTTGTCGGTTCATTAATTTGTACAGTAACCCCCACGAATCGAAAAAATGGGCCAAGTGGCGCATCAAAGACCGTTGATATTGGGCAGTTCAAAAAATCCCTCCAACCTTTAAACTCTAGTTGTGACTGGAGTGTTGGAAATACTGAGGGGGGGGGTGAATCAATATTCCTTTCAATTAGAGCATTAGTTAATCTTCAATTATTATCAGTTTTTGTACAATGATAGCAGCAAACAAAAGGAACACAAATGCACACAGTTTTTAAGGTGGAAACCCACTCCAGGACAAAAACCACCTCATGCTTTTCTAATAATTCTTTAATATTCAACTCCAATTGAAAATAAAGCTCCAACTTCCTAGAATCTAGAAAAGCATCCTTCTCCAGCTCCCACTAGATGGACGCTCCAATGCCCGAGATTCTTTAGTAGTCAACTGAACAGATGCCGCAACACCCAATGAGCTACAACTCACCCTAGCACCACCCTACCACCCTATAGAAGAATAAAAGAAGAATGGACTCTCGTACTAGGGAAAATGGTCCACTTTACAATGATATAGAATGATGTAGAAGAAGAAGACACGCTATACCATAACCCAACTATGACACAATCACCTAATGATGATCCTAGACCTCCCAACATTGCTTCTTCAACTCTTGGCCGATAGACACTAGAACAATTTTTACAATAATGTATTTACAATGACTTAGTACAATGATACTTTTACAGTGACTATATGCAATGCTGCCCACTTGAAGACTTCATGTGATGAACTTCTTGCTGTTGTTTTGCACCTTGGTTGCTGCTCTTGTCATGGTACCCTCTGTTGCACCTTTCTTTGCTTTGCTGCCCTAGAAATTCTGGTCCTTTGCAGCCCTTGACAACACATGATCTAGATTTTTCTTGCCTTCTAGAAGCTCGATATTGAATCTGGTGTATCTCTGTTATTTCATATCCCCAATATCTGATTTTCGATCATGTAATATTCCTCTGAGTCATCTTTCCAATGCCACAGTTCTAACCCAATTTAGATTCTTCAAGAGAGATTTATGCCAACTCTCACAATGCCCTAATTATGGATTTTTTCAGTAGAGCGAACTTGTACGCCGTGTCACTTGTCACTGTTTCTTCATTCGGCTCTGAAATTGATCGAGAGAAAACTACAGTCCATGCACTATCTGCCACCTTTTATAGAATTCCAATCCGATACTCAGAGAGAGAGTTATGACGATTTTCCCAAGGTCACTTCTTTGAGATGAATCTCAGGAGCCTGCAAAAACACTGACTTCCACAGATCATATCTCCGAAAATATTGCGCACCTTCATCTGAAATTTTCATAGGAGATTCCTCAAGATTTCGGCTTCACCTCATAAAAATTTCAGCTTTTGAACCTTCGTAGAAAAAAAAAAAATTAGAGCAAAAATTCCACGATGACCTGTTTCAGATGGTGAAATCCCTTGCATAAGTAGGATATGAGGATCACAATTTATATAAATTATTAGGTTGAGAGGGGCTTCAACAAGTGAACATGGGAGAGATTTTAGGAGCTTAAAAAATATTAACTATGATTTTTCAATGACCCATGCCACAACCCCATGGGGTTTTAGCCCACTAACTGAGGTTACAAACTTCAAACATGAATATCTCTCAAACCGTGAAGAATTACTTGGTGTGCCATATATCAATGGAAACATCTCGACAAGAAGAAACCATCAAAATCATTCTTGGCCCAGAATATAGTAATTTGGTAGGTCAAAATTCCCATGCAATATTTGGGTAGCCCCTGGTGCTGCTTGGGTTGACATCAATGACAACCGTTGATCAAAAACCTCCCCCTTTGGCATTGATGGCAACACAAGTACTCCTCATGCGATCATGACACCTCTTCCTACAACATTCTCTCCCCCTTTGACATCAATGGCAAAGGGTAACTCCCCCTGACACATAACCATCCTGTGGACCTGTACACACTTCCACTCCCCCTTTATATTATGAATAAGGAAAATATAATGAGAACTTGGGAGAATCCCAAGCTTCTGGAAAATATATTCAAATGCTTCACTAGGTAAAGGTTTAGTGAAAATATCTGCGATTTGTTCTTTTGTACCAACATACTCAAGTTTGATATTCTTTTAAGCGACTTGTTCTCTAACAAAATTATATTTGATTGGAATGTGTTTTGTTTTTGAATGCATGATAGGATTCTTAGAGATGCTGATAGCACTAGTGTTATCACATACTATGGGAATAAGCTCACTGAATTGTACTTGAATATCTTGCAAAGTTTGTTTCATCCAAAGGACTTGAGTACAACATGATTCCACTGCAATGTATTTTGCTTCCGTTGTAGATAACGATATTAAGGTTTTATTTTTGCTCAACCATGATACGAGACAACCACCTAGAGAGAATGCTGCTCCACTAGTACTCTTACGATCATTAACACTTCCTGCCCAATCTGCATCTGTAAAGGCTTGAATAATGAGATTGTTACCCTTGGGATACCACAAGCAATATTTTTCTGTGCCCTTTAGATATCGAAGAATTCTTTTGAGGGCAATAATATGTGATTCTTTTGGTACTGCTTGGAATCTTGCTACTTGTCCAACTGCTTGCATAACATCTGGCTGGGAGGTTGTTACATATAGAAGACTACCAATCATAGATATGTACAACCTCTGATCCACATCCTTAGATGAGTCGTCTATGCTCAATTTGCAACCTGTTACCATCAGAGTAAGGATGGGTTTGCAATCTTCCATTTTGAATTTCTTGAGCATTTCCTTGATATACTTGACTTGACATATAAATATTCCTTTCTCTTGCTGAGATATTTCAAGCCCTAAGAAGTATGTCAGCTCACCAAGTAATGACATCTCGAACTCACTTTGCATATTTGTAGAAAAGTTCTTACTTAGTCGATCATCATTGCTACCAAATATTATATCATCCACATATACCTCAACGATTGTTAAATTATCTTTATCTATTTGTACATAAAGATTTCTATCAACAATACCTTTCTTGAACCCTTGTTGATGTAGATATCCATCAAGACGAGCATACCATGCTCTGGGAGCCTGCTTGAGACCATATAGAGCCTTATTTAACTTGAAAACATAGTCTTCTTTTTCTGATAGTAGAAAACCTTCAGGTTGTTCAATGTAAACTTCTTCTTCTAATTCTCCATTCAGAAATGATGACTTAACATCCATTTGGTAAACTTTTATTTTTCTTTAACATGCATAGGCGAGAAACATTCAAATGGCTTCCATTTTGGCAACTGGTGCAAATGTTTCATCGAAATCAATTCCTTCCACTTGTGCATAGCCTTTGCAAACCAATCTTGTTTTGTTCCTGGTAACCTATCCATCTTCATTCAATTTGTTCCTGACCACCCATTTAGTTCCAATGACATTTTTATCTTTTGGTCATGGAACTAATTCCCAGGTGTTATTCTTCTCGATTTGATCCAATTCTTCATTCATAGCTGCTACCCAATGTTCATTCTAGCTAGCTTCCTCAAAACTACTAGGCTCAAAGGTTGCTAGAAAAGCAATGTGAGCTTGTTGTGATGAACAAAGCTGTTGACTTTCATTTATGTCACCAATGATTTGATTTGATGCATGGTTCTTTTGAATCCATTCTTTTGTTCTCCTTGGAGGAGCTTCTTGTTTTTGTTCTGGTATATCTTGATGATCATTATTTACTTCTTCCTGGTTGATAGTTGCTTCTTGTTCTAGAATTTTATGTGTGTCTTTTTCAGCCTTTGTCTCAAGTTTTAAAGACTCTAGATCCTCATCATTATTCGCTAGAACACCATCTTCGTCAAATGTAACATTTATGCTCTCCACTATCTGTTTTCATCTTAGATTATAACATTTATAGGCCTTTCTTTTGCGTGAGTAACCAACAAAGATACCTTCATCAACACGTGATTCAAACTTACCCAAATTTTGATCTTCTCTTTTGATATAACATTTTCTTCCGAAGATTCTGAAATATTTTACATTAGTTGGTTTTCCTTTCCATAATTCATATGGAGTCTTGTTGCAATTATTTCTGAGAAGACTTCGGTTGATAATGAAGACTGCCGTATCAATTTCTTGAACCCATAATTTTTCATCCAATTTTGAGTCCTTCAACATTGTTCTACCCATTTCCTGTACAGTTCTATTCTTTCTTTCAGCAACTCCATTTTGCTAAGGTGTTCGTGCTGTTGAAAATTGCCTTTTTATTCCATTTTCGTCACAGTATTGCTGAAATAATTTGGAAGTGAATTCTCCACCATTATCTGATCTTAAACACTTTATTTTCAAATCAGTTTCATTTTCAACCAACTCCTTGTAGATCTTAAAGCACTCAAATGCTTTAGATTTTTTCTTTAGGAAACTGATGGCTGTCATCCTGGTATAGTCATCTATCATTAACATGAAATATAATTCTCCGTCTAAGCCTTTTGTTCTCACAGGACCACATAGATCAGTATGTATCAATTCCAATGGATGTGATGGAAAGTGTTCTTTTGTTTTAAATTGGACTTTTGTCTGCTTGCCATGCCGACATGCCTCACATAGTGTGTTGGAAGGTTTTGAGATTTTCGGCATTTCTCGTACTGCTTCCTTTTTGCTTATCCTGACAAGATTGTCAAAGTTTATGTGACCCATTCGTTTGTGTCATAACCAACTTTCATCTTCTTTAGCTAGTAGACATGCTTTAGTTGCTTCATCCAGAACATATATGTCGTTTGGAGCTCGACTTGTTGTAGCCACAATTTTACCATACCTGCCTTTCTTGATTTCACATTTTGTGGAGTTGAATAGCATTGTGTGTCCTTGATCACACATTTTTCCAACACTAAGAAGATTGTGATTCATGTTTTCAACCAATAGAACATTCTTAGCTATAACATCTTTGCTTCCGAGAGTGACGATACTTGATCCTATAACATTTGAAGATCCATCATTTCCAAAGGATACAGTTCCATCCTTCTTCTCTTTCAAAGATACAAATTTCCTTCTATCTCCAGTCATATGCATTGAGCAACTGTTGTCAACATAGCACACATCTTTGTTGTTTTGAGCCTTGAGAGCGAGAGCACAATTATCCGCCTTCTTCTTCTTCCATTTTCGTTCATTATGTGGCTTCGAAGATTCTTCTGGAGGATTTTCAAGTCTGCAGTCTCTGGCTATGTGTCCAAAGTTTAGACATTTGTAACATTCCATATTATTTCTTAAATGTTCAAATCTATTGATGTTTCGTTGAGCCCTGGGAGGTTCATATTTGAAGGATCTCCTGGAATTTTATTGGTTCCTAGGGTACATGCGACATTCTACAGCTTTATGACCAAATTTTCCACATGAATAACAATAACCATGAAAAATATGTTGGTACCTGGATGGAAATCTTCGTCGAGGAATTGCCTTCCAAGGATGTGCTTGCGAATCTTGTCCAATGAAGTCTACATGCATGTCAGATCTCATAGGTTCATTGTATTTTGTTGTAGAAGGTACTGCTTCTTCTTCTTTGTAACCGAGGCCAATTATGTCGTTGTAAGATCGTTGATTGTTGATGATTTATTCCAATGCCCTTGAGCTGTTAGCATAGTTTTGGACAATTTTTCCCTTCTTCACTTCCTTACGCAGCGAGACTACTTTGGCTTCTAATGCTTGCCTTTCTTGGTTGCTTTCTTCCAACTTCTTTTGAAGTGACTCTTCAATACATTTGTGTTCTTCAACTTCAATTTTGAGACCTTGAACTTGTTCTTCAAGAGTATTGGAACGGATCTTCTCTGCCTTGAGCTCTTTTATAAGCTTGACTACTTCCTTAGAAAATTCTTCTATGGTTAATCCTTCTTCTTCGTTGTTTGATACCTCTTGTTTATTGTGCCTGGCCATAAACAATACTCTCTCATTGGCTTCTTCTTCATTGTCATTGTCTTCATTGGATGATGAGCTATCTTCTTTAGAGAGAAGGTTCCTTTTGGATCTTTGCTTTTTGAATTTCTTAAAGCCTTTCTTTCCTTTTGAGTTTCCATCACTTTTGTTCGGACATTTTGCTGCGAAATTTCCAACCTCACCACAGCTGAAAAATATCAATGGAATTTACCTTTGAATTTTCCCTTACCAATTTTTACTTTTCTCGTAAAGTAAGCATATTCTTCATCTGAAATACCTTCTCCATCATCTCCCTTTTCTTCACACTTGCAGGTGCATGTCTTTTCAATTGAAGGTTGTTTGTCCTTATTGTTTTTCTTATATGCAACGAACGTAGTTTCTAGATGCGAAGTACCCTCTTCTTCATCAAGTCTCATTTCATATGCTATGAGAACTCCATGTAATTCCTCTTTGCTGAGTTTGTCCAGATTTGCACTATATTCTAAGACCGATACGTTTGGGTTTAATCTCCCTGGTAATGTTTTAATAATCTTTCGTATAATAGTCTTCTCGTCAACTGACTCTCCCAATCCTTCCAGAGTGTTGGTTATTTCATCAACGTATTGGAAGTATGCAGCAATGTTGCAATCTTCTTTCATTCTGAGTTGCTCAAATTTTGCTCTATAGATTTGAAGCTTTGCTTCTTTGACATTTGAATCACCTGCATATATATTCTCAAGATTTTCCCATAATTTTTTGGTGGTTTTACAACCCAACACTTTATGATAAGCAGATTCAATAAGTCCATTGATAATAATATTCTTTGCTTTTGCATCATTTACCAAATTCTTCTTACCTTGTTCATCCGCGGTTGATGTGAATCCATTTTGAACAGTGTCCCATACTTCGTAACCTTGCGCTAAGTGATAGACCTCCATTCTTCCTTTCCAGAGTGCATAATTATTTTCATTGAACAGAAGTACACCATTCTTGGTATGCTCCATGAACTCCTTCCAGCTGTTAAACTGCTATTGAAGGAACCAAGCTCTAATACCAATTGTTGGAAATACTGAGAGGGGGGGGTGAATCAGTGTTCCTTTCAATTAGAGCATTAGTTAATATTCAATTATTATCATTTTTTGTACAATGATAGCAACAAACAAAAGGAACACAAATTCACACAGTTTTTAAGGTGGAAACCCACTCCGGGACAAAAACCACCTAATGCTTTTCTAATAATTCTTTAATATTCAACTCCAAGTGAAAATAAAGCTCCAACTTCCTAGAATCTAGAAAAGCATTCTTCTCCAGCCCCCACTGGATGGACGCTCCAACGCCCGAGATTCTTTAGTAGTCAACTGAACGGATGCCCCAACACCCAATGAGCTACAACTCACCCTAGCACCACCCTACCACCCTATAGAAGAATAAAAGAAGAATGGACTCCCGTACCAGGGAAAATGGTCCACTTTACAATGATATAGAATGATGTAGAAGAAGAAGAAACACTAGACCATAACCCCAACTATGACACAACCACCTAATGATGATCCTAGACCTCCCGACATTGCCTCTTCAACTCTTGGCAGATAGACACTAGAACAATTTTTACAATAATGTATTGCAATGACTTAGTATAATGATACCTTTACAGTGACTGTATGCAGTGCTGCCCACTTGAAGACTTCATGTGATGAACTTATTGCTGTTGTTATGTGCCTTAGTTACTGTTTCTGTCATCGCTACTCATTGCAGACCTTTGCTTTGCTTTGCCGCTTCTTTAGAAATTCTAGTCCTCATGTGCCTCTTGACAACACATGATCTAGCTTTTTCTTGCCTTCTAGGAGCTCAATATTGAACTGTACTTTTTATTTCCGTATCCTCAATATTTTATTTTTAGTCCTATAGTATTCTTTGAGTCATCTTTCCATGCCATGTCCGACCCAATTTGGATTCTTCTTAAGAGGTGGTAGCCAAGTTCAATCTCCTCACAATGCCCTAATTATGGATTGTTCTGAGAGCGAACTTGTACGCAAGGTGCTGTGTGTCACCGTTTTCATTCGACTCGAAATTGATTGAGAAAAAACTAAAATCTATGCACTATCCGCCATTTTTTACAGAACCGATACTCGCAGAGAGTTATGATGCTTTTCCCAAGGTCACTTCTTTGAGATGAATTTCAGGAGCCTGCAAAAACACTAACTTCCACAGAGCATATATCCGAAAATATTACGCACCTTGATCTGAAATTTTCACAAGAGCTTCCTCGGGATTTCGGCTTCACCTCATAAAAATTTCAGCTTCTTCACATTCGTAGAAAAAAAGTTAGAGCGTAAATTCCACGATGACCTGTTTCAAATGGCGAATCCCTTGCATAAGGAGGATATGAGGATCACAATTTATATAAATGCTTAGGTTGAGAGGGGCTTCAATAAGTGAACGTGGGAGGGATTTTAGGAGCATAAAAAATATTAATTATGAATTTTCAATGACCCATGCCCCAATCCCATGGGGTTTTAGCCCACTAACTGGGGTACAAACTTCAAACATGAATATCTCTCAAACCGTGAAGAATTACATGGCGTTCCATATATCAACGGAAACATTCCCCATACAGTGAAACCATGAAAACCATTTGACTGAATATAGTAATTTGCAGTTAAAAATCTTCATGCAATATCAGTAAAATGTCACGTTTTGGGCTGATTAATGTATGTCAGCTCATCAACATGGAGTTTGAACCGTGGTGTAATGTGCAGGCATCACCCATTGTGTCAGCCACGGGCTGAGGTTTGATAACCGCGTTCAACCATAATTGTTTGCATGTGTTGTCTTCCGGAACTATTGGATAAAATAGTTGTTAGCCTTGTGGTAACTCTACTAAAAAACCGTGATTGTGTTTGTTGACCGATGATTTGGGGTCGAGGTTAACCCCACATCCCTGGCTATCTGCTACGGTTTCGTGGCTTGGGTGGACCGAGGGCTAGGGGCTAACCCTGGCCCCGACCCCCAAACGAATCTGCCATAAAATTTAAATAGGCTTTTCCCACTATGGTTAACAAGCACTACCGGCGGAATAGTGGTGGAGCACTACGCTGCCAATCAGGAGGTCCAATGTTCAAACCCTGTGGAGGGCCCGTCGGTCCATACACCAAAATTTAACACCAATAAGAGGAGTCCATGTGGCTGCCAACCATTGGCCCATGTGACTCTCCCTCATTGCACCAACATAACAACCCATAAACCAATCACATTGCACCATTTATGAGCCAATAAAAAGGATACACTTGTCGATCAACCATTGGCCCACCAAATACACAATCATGCCTAGTCAATGTACAGACTGCTGACTGGGCTTCAAAATTTTAAGATTTCAGTTGTTTGAAAAATTGGTCAGAACGTGATATCAGTTTTGAGTGAAACGAGTTGCGTTGGATTCAAGGCAATGATATCTTCGTTTTGGCGCTGGTTTCGAGCCGTTTCAAGCACTTTGAATTTTGAGAATTTTACTCATGGATGAATGTCTTGCATAACTTATGTATAAGACTATGACAACACTCATAAAGTCCACCATTAACCGTATCACTTGTCACATACAAATATCCACTGAAGGGTCAACTTAGGAATTGTTCTTCCTCAGGGGAATTTTCTTTCATCGTCATTTAAGACCACCTAATAGGGATAGTTGATGGCCCTCCCATACATAAATTTGGAAACTTATATAACTTCATAAGCTAGTGTGAAATGTGACTGACTTGCATAGATTTTACATTAAATATGGATAGTTTATGGCCCTCCCATACATAAATTTGGAAACTTGAATAAGGTCATAAGCTAGTGTGAAATGTGATTGACTTGCATGGATTTTACATTAAATATGGATAGTTTATGGCCCTCCCATACATAAATTTGGAAACTTGTATAAGGTCATAATCTAGTGTGAAATGTGACTTACTTGCATGGATTTTACATTAAATATGGTCCACTTTTTATGTTACAATGAATTTAGTATGCATGTTAATTGATCTCGACTCCTTCAGCTTATGCTTGTTCATGACATGGTCCTTTGGAGGACATTGTTGATGCTTCTCCAACACTTCTATGGAATCTGGTTATATACACCCTCTAGAGGGCATTGGAGACTTGTTGATGGATGTTGGAGCCCCTCGATGACGATGTATCCTATGCATGACATTAAGGTTTAGCATGATGATTATGGGGCACCTTTTTGAAGAGGCCATGGAGGCTCTACCCTTGATGATGTCATGATGATGATGGACATTGCACATATGATGGATTGTCACAATTGATGATAAGGGAGCACTTTTGGTGATTAAAAATGTCCCTTTGATGGGGGTGCATGATTTTTGGAGGATAAATTGCACCTTTTGGGAAAAAACATGAACTTTCGGAACCTTCACACCTTGTTAGATGCTAAAAAAATATATGCAGGTTCATTAGATACGAAACTTCCATGAACCGAAGTTAAGTGCATAAGTTAGCTTACTCAATGAATCAACTAATTTAGCTAGCTTAATCAAACTAAAAAATAGATTCACTCAAATGAAATTTTAATGTTGAAAATCAAAGCCATAAGATATAATAATTTTAGATCCAAGTCTTGTAGTTTTCACTTTCTTACAATCTTCAAGTTAGAAATTTATAAGATATTTGGTAGCACACCACACATGATCACTAACACACTCATAAAGTAGTAAATAACTGGATAGAATGCAATTAAAAGGTGGTGCAACAAGCATAAAAAAAAGAAAGACAAACAAACAAACAAACAAAACTAGTGTGCAATGCATACTCAAGTCAGGCGGGGGCTTATGGCTAAGCATATGATGTGGTAGAACCACATCAGCTAATCCCCAAGGTTTAACAACAAATTATATTTATTATCATCAACAAGATGTTTCAGAATACAAAGAGGAACAAACCTCTTTTACAACTAGATTCTTATTTTCCTCAATGAGCACACTAAATTCCCCCCACCGCCTCATCCATTTTCCTCTACGCACATTATTTGATTACAAAGGAAGAATTGTTTCACATGATAGACCCAATTCTCCCAAAGTCTGGATTTGTGTATCTTTTTAACAATTATTTTCTAATTATGCAAATAGGGAATCATAGTGACATCTAAATGAGTATAACCATATCAATTTTATTTTGATAATTTGATGAATGAAATCCATGAAATTGATCATCGAGGTGGAATTTGATTGGATCAATTAGAGACACCATTGCTTGAGTGCATACACTTGGTGCTAAAGTGTATTATGGGTTGCGGTTTTCCATAGTTTGTCTTGAAACTATATTTGGAAACTGGGAGCCAAGTCAAAAACCTTAAAACCACATAACCATTTGTAATTTGGAGGTGTGCCACCATATCACCAAGCAATCCTTCCATTAGTTAATATTCAAGTTGATAAATATGATGTGTTGGAGGTTTTACTTAGAATTTTGATTTTGGACATGTATTGGTTGGAACTTTGAATAGGGGGTGGTGTTGCATTTAATGAGTGTGGAACCCATATAAATGACATGAAAATATATCACACCACCTATGGGAAAACTTGATGTCCCCATTTTTTTCGTATTAAGTTCAACCACACAAATCAATGAATAATTCTAAAAACAATCACTACGGGGGATTCCAAAAATTTGTCATTAAAATTGCCTTTGAAGACATGCCCGCACATCCCTTATTACATTTTTTTCTAGAAATTCTTCTTGAGATTCACCTAAATGATCATATTTTTCACGAAACCCATGTTTCATAATTCCTTAATTTGGCCTCATTGATTTGAAAATTGTGCAAAGGTTTCTATGAATAAATTTAACAAAAAAAAATTGTTATAGGAATTTCGATAGCAATTCTCTACCATATTTATGGAAACTTCTATGAAGATTGTTGCAACTTTACAAGTATTTAGGTAATCACAATATCTATTCTAAATATTCACAACATGGGGAATTAATGAAAAATAATAATTAATGTCTCTTAAAACTTGTTTGAAGTGTAAACCTCATAAAATGGATAAATGCAATGATATGGGCTAGGAAGAATTGAAGATGAAAGGGTAAGATATGTAGCAATGAACTATCTAGCATTTGAAAACATGTCAAAAATAAGGTTCAACACATTCCCTTTTGGATATGACATCAGCTTCATGTGGCCTCTACACTCACACGTGTGGCACTTGTATTTTCACTTCAAAGGAATTATTAGTAGTCAACTTGAGCCATCCACCTTATATTATGGATCATTATATTTTTACGACTCTTAGTGATAGCCTAATTGAGGTAAAGTTCTTAGTTTCCCTTGTATAAATAGGGGAGTGCTACCATCATTTAATCATTTCACATTGTTGATAGAGCGCTTCTCTTGGATTCACATCTTTTTCTCTAGTTCAATGCGGAGAATAAGTGGAGTGACTTCATTTGGGAGACTTGTATTGTAGATGGATTTTCTTTTCTTGGATGACTATTGATGAACATTGATGGATGCATGCTAATTGGTGTGAGTTGTATTCTTTTATCTTATTTATGTTGATGGATAAGTGTTATTAAATATTCATCAAGGTGGTGTTGATATCTTTCTTTGAATATTCTCCTTGAATAGGGTTTTGTTTTCATCAAGTTATTTGAATTGGCCTAAGTCTAGTTCCCTCATTTATCCTTGAAAATTGTAGGATGCCAAGGTTAAATTTCTAAGGGACATGACTAGGTCTCCCTTAGTCTTTTAAACCTCTTGTTGGTGTCCCGTGTTTTGATAGTTTGGAAAATCAAAAGACAAGGCAACATCAGAACCAATATTTAGAGTTACAGGATCTAGTCCTCCTGCTCTTAGAGAGGTATCTCTCAAACGTTTGTTTGCAAAAGTTTTTCTTGTGTGCTTTGAGTATTGGTTTTAGACTAGTTATTAAGTGTAGGTGTTTATTTGTTTGTTTGGTTGGATGGAAATGATACAGCGGAACATGAAAGGTCTAGGAAAGATATATAGGACAGAGAAATGTCTGGTTCATTAGGCAATGGAGTCAAGAAAAGGTCATAACAAACTCATCAATGGATATGGGATATCAAAGGGAAAATCTAACTTGGCCACAGGATCCTTTTGTTTTTGAAATGAGATGAACATTAATGATTTGGAAAGAGAGGTTTTACTCTCAACAAAGGGAATTCGAAAGCATAATTTGAACAATAAAGAGCTCTTTGATAGACAGGGCTAACCATAAATTCTACAAATCACACCTTTAAGCGAATAATGATTTCAAAACAACTTTTAAAATGAAATCTAAGATTCGGGGAACACCTTATTTCCTCAAAGATTTTATTTCAAATGACTTAGAAAACATAAAAGATTCACTGATAATTACAGTCATAGAAGAGGGAACACCTAAAAACATATATGATCATAATTATAACGACCTTTAAGCCAACTATTTAAGTGAGGACGAAGGGCAAGATCAAAACAGACCTCTTTGATTCACTGTAAGCAAAGAACTTCAAAGGGAGACTTCAATAACAGTTTTTAAGTGGCAGTAGACAAGCAGGGAGAACCATAAATCATGCTGAAACCAATTGTTCAAACTATTAAGGAAATAAACAAGCATGAAGATTAAAGAGAGGGATTGAAGACTCTAAAATACTTCAGCAGAAGAGAACATGAAACAATGAAGGATGAACATGTCTAAGGTGCTTCCAAGAGTCATTTCTTAGCCTAAAACTTTCAACCTACTGTAGTAATAAATTATGGAACATAATGAAAACAGGGGAAAATATAAAACAGTTCAGAATACTTCACCAACAACCAAGCTCATGGATCCAATGATAGAGCCTTCTCAGGAACAAGCATGCAACAACATCATCGAGACCTCCAAGACTTCAATTTGTTCTTCAACTTCAATGGACTATGTATTTATTTCAAAGAGTTTCAGTATTACAACTTGTGATCAAACAACAACCAATAGGTTCTTATCTTCTACAAAAGTATTTATAGAAGGATGAGGAGGTGAGATCTAATAAAATATCTCTCAAGGCAATTAATACAGATTCAAGACTTCTGGGCCTTTTGAGGGGCTCAATGAAGAAGTTTACAGGTGTTTCACTGTATTAACTATTTTACAATTAATATCAAAGCTCGGTGGGAGCTTTATTGACTTTTAGGCTCTGCGTAATGTTTGGAGTAACTCTGTAGATATTTCTGCATTTATTTCCTTACAGAAGTAACTCCCTGGCTGTGCTGGAGGCAAATATCTGATTTTCTTCAATAAGTTCAGCCTCTGTTTGAATGTTTTGAGGCAACAGGTGGCCCTGTGATAGCCGAGAGGAATCAATTTTCCTCAAAAGTGGCAGTGGAGGCCTTTCTATCTGTTAAACATTTGTGATTTCCCTTTAACTGTGTTTAAGTTGGGGGGATTTAGGCTTTTGATAATCATTCTTAGCCGTGATCCCCACAATTCTGTCTTCAATCTTCATTCTGCTATGCTCTGTCTTCAAGAACTGATACTCTTTTAGATGTGATTTAAATCACAGTGTCTTGTCGATGTGCAGGCCGCGCAAGTCCCTTCACGGCATCAATGCCCATGAAGCGTTCATGAAACATGGAGAAACAACCCGTGGATGGCTTCTCTTTAATAAATCGAGGGCATGAGAATCGTCATTCTCAACCCTAGGCTTTTCTTCATTTATAATGAAAAAACCATTGAAACACCTGCGAAAACACAAACTTATTAAGAAATCCTGCATTTTTGGGTTAAACTGCTTAGAAGGCTGCGGGGAGGAGCGTGGCCGTTGGATCTGGACACGTGGATGGTCCAGATCTAATCGGGGGATTGCAATCGGTGGGAGGAGAAAAGGGGTGCGATGAAAAACTTTGATGCAATTGCGCGATTGGAAGGGCCGAGGCGATTAAGCCGATGGCCGTTGATCTAAGGACGAGATCAACAGTGGAGAATGAATCAGGGGATTGACCGATCGGGGGAGGAAATATAACGCAGCGATTTAAGAAATGCGATGCGATTGAGTGCTGGTCGTTTGATCGGTCAACAATCAATGGTGGGGATGAACCGGGGGAAAACCCTTTTTATAATGTATAAAACCCAAAGATTTAAATAAAACAAAGGTTTTTATGGATCGGGGCGGGATAAATATATAAAGTGGATAGGCGCCCGACTGTGGGGCCTTTGGAATTTATGAAATGTTATATGCCCGGGGCGTATATAAAACAAAGGGCCTAATCACAATCAGAACTTCGGGCCCGGTCTTTCAATCTACCCATTGAATTCTCCCGATGCGATAAGCGCCTTGGGACCTTTATCTCTTAGTCTTGGGCATAGGGTATATGAAATGAAAAAGTGGTGGGGTAGAAATATAATATAGGGACTCAATCGCATCGGAACATTTTGATGCGGTATTTTCGATCAACCCATTGAACTTTCTCCGATTGCGATTGTGCGATCGGTCTTTCAATCTACCCATTTGATATTTAACACGTGATTTGGTATTTTTAAAATAAACTTTGGATAAATGGGTTTTCGTCTTTTACAAAAGAAAAAGGTGGTCGAGAAGGTTTATATAAAAGAGTTGATTGCATCGGGATTTTAAAAGGAACACAGGACTTACGCACCATCGAAAGTTTCTGATGCGATAAGCGCTATATGGGTTCAACGCTTGGTTTTTATGGCAAGGGCACATGTGGGGAAGTGGTTAGGGGGTTTAGCCAAAGGGGCTAAAGCCTTATGCAAAAATATGTATTTTTTATGATTTTCAATGTTTTTTAAAGGGATTCGAGGGTTTCGGTAAGGCTAAAAAGTGGGTTTTAAACCTTACAAAGTGGATTTTCATGAATGGAAGAAGGAAAATCATGAAAAAATAGAGGAATTATATGGAAAAAAAAGGGGAGAAAATGAAGGTTAGTTTTGAGTGGGGGAAAGGGAAAAAATGATGGTTTTGCAGCAGTCTTTCTCTTGGGATTTAGCAGAATTTTTGAGTATTGAAATGGGGACAGTAGTGAAGATTTCGACAGAGGCATGAAGCCTTTCAAGAGTCTTCAATAGATGACACTTTTTGCAATAAAGTATGTTCCTTGAAGGCTCTAAAAATGATTTAGCCACCTTTTGGTATAACAAATTTATAGGTGGCTAACAGTGGCTCCACTTGGGGATGATGTCTTCGTGAAGGCATCAAGAATTTCATACTTGCATTCTCTGAGATGCTGATCAGTTGCCTCATCCATTGGGCTATATTTCTTTGATTGAATGATATTCTTTTGCTCTGGAAATGCTAAAAGCCATGGAAAACAATGGATCTTTCATCAACAAGCTTTCTACCTACCCAATCCTACTGATCTAACATTTTTTCTTCCTTAGAGTGCACTTGGATTGGCAAACTCTCTTTCAACATTTTATTCTTTTGAAAGAAAAAAATCTAATCTATTTCTACTACTTATTTCTTCATGAACTTAGATTAAACAGTTGAGCCCATATGCTTCTCTACCTAATCTACTAATCTGTTAGGATTAAACAGTCTAACAGATTTTTATTCTCTAATTGCTAAAGAAGAAATTTAAAAAGCATTCAAGTTAGGATTGAACAGTCTAACTTGATGCTGATCTATGGCATAAAAACAAGTTGCACATAGATTATTATTTGTAGAAAATTAAATCAAAATGGAAGGCTTAAGATCTGAAAAGTTACTCATCATGGCCTTCTTTTTATGGCCTTCTTTTTTCTTTACAGCTCTGTTTTGACTTTATTTGAGTTGTTTCTCCTTTGCCATTTGGTTCAGATTTTGAGCTAATTAGAACCAGATTTTTATCCTTTTTTACTTAGAAAACAAAACAGATTTGAGTCATTCTCTTTCTGAAATGTTAGGTTCAGATTTTGAGTATGTTTGAACCTTTTATTTCTATCCTAATCTATCTACTGATAAGCCAAGATTAAACAGTTTTGCAAATCAAATTCACTATCCTATCAACAGAAAATTTAAAGGCTAATTAGTCAAGATTAGGCAGTGTGACTAACTAGAAGTGTGTTTTTCAGTAGTGGCATTTAAGCTTGCACACTTTCAGAACTTATTTCTCTCTTTTTTGGTATGGGGCCATACCTTTATTGTTTTTACAATCTGCCCTCTTTTCTTTCTTTCTTTGTTTTTGTATTTTTTATTTTTCTAACTTTGAATGCAATGGTGAGACTATGATATTTACAATGAAAAAATAAAATGCTTTGAAACTCAAGATTCTTGGTAGAAGTAATGCTTGAGCATCCTGCCATTGACAAGACCTCCATATAGATCCTCTCCATTCAATTCTTTCAAGAAAAATGCAATGTGACCCCTCTCAGCATGGATAATATATGGCCCTTTCCACAAGTTCTCAAACTTGCCATGTTTTCCCTTCTCTTCTCTTCTTGAATCCCATTTAAGAACAACAATTTCAATTTGGAAATTGTTTGCCTTAGTCCTTTTATCAAATAGCTTCTTCATGTTTTCTTGGAATAACTGTGTTCTTTCATAGACTTCCTCTCTGGTCTGTTGTAAATGGATTGTTTGGTTGATTCTCCTCTGCATATCATTCTCTTCAATCTGCACTTTTTGAAGGAGTTTCATGACTGGAACTCCTAATGAGGTGGGAAAACCGCGTCCATACCATAGAATAGCTAATAGGGGGACATATTTATTGACTTTTTTGTAGTTAATCTATCAGCCCACGAGGCATGAACCAGCTTACTGTGCCATGATTTTTGATTTTGTTCCAACAGTTTTTTAATGATATTGATGAGGCTCTTGTTGGAAGATTAAGCTAATCCATTTCCTTGGGGATAATAAGCAGTGGAATGGCC
Source organism: Pinus albicaulis (assembly GCA_034641835.2). NCBI lineage: Eukaryota > Viridiplantae > Streptophyta > Pinopsida > Pinales > Pinaceae > Pinus > Pinus albicaulis. The sequence goes on from CM076580.1 coordinate 1,474,302,604, forward strand.
CAAGGTTATGTGGTATTTGTAACAGAAATCAACCATATTCTTAGATTTAAAAGCAGCAGCATTGTCTGTTATGATTTTTCTGGGACAACCAAATCTGGATAGGATATTTTTTTCAAGGAACTTGATAATGACAGAGTCATTAGAATTTCTGGAGGGTATAGCTTCTACCCACTTGGTAAAGAAGTCAGTGGCTGTGAGGATCCACTTATGTTGAGTTGAGGAGGATGGGTGAATTTCCCCAATGAAGTCTAAACCCCATTGTTGAAAAGGTTCCTCAACTATGATGGGATGTAAGGGTAAGGGAAGGAGTTTTATTTTGCCATCAAAGATTTGACACTTATGGCAAGACATGAATAACTTTTGAGTGTCCGGGAAAAGAGTAGGCAAATAGTAACCAGATCTAAGAATTTTGTTTGTTGTGGCCTTCCAGTAGAGGTGTCCTCCACATTCTCTGTCATGCAATTCATGCATGATTTTTCCTGCATCATCTTCAAGTAAACATTTAAGAAAAATTCCAACAACATTTTTCCAATATAATACTCCATCTAAGATACAAAAACTCAAAGCCTTTTGTTTCAAAAATCTAGCTTTAGTTTTGGACAAAGAAGGAGGGGCATTTAGATATAAAAGCACATAAATAATGTCAGCATACCAAGGAGAATTTAGAAATGTTTCTTCAATAAAAGGAGCATCAGATTCTTCCATTTCTTCCAACACATCCACCATATTTATGTCTAGTGCTTGGAAGTTAGACTCAGCCATAAGTTTTGCTAATCCTTGCCCCTTAACTAGTTTGGTGGGCCTAATTTCTAAGTCATATTCAAGAATAGTTGCAATCCATTTTCCCCTTTTACCATCAGGGTCTTGACTTAGAATGTCCTTGACAACAGTATGTGGAACAAAAGCAATTATGTGAGAGTGTAAAATATAGACCCTAAAGTCTTTTAATGCTTTCACTAATGCTAAGGCTTGCTTCTCCATGATATTATATTTGGGAGGAGCATCTCTTAAGGCCCTACTAAAGAAAGATATTGGTTTTTCTTTCCCCAAATCATTCTTTTGAAGTAAAACTGCGGCTATTGTATGTTCAGATGCAAAAGAAAAGATGTAAAAGTCTTTGGTAAAATCTGGACTAATCAGGACTGGTGTTTGGGTAAGAGCTTGTTTGACCAGTTCGAATGATTGTTTAGCTGGTAAATTCCATTTTACAGCCACATATTTCTTAAGCATGTTTGTAATGTTTTTTAATAGCTCATCAAGGTTGGGGATAAACCTTCTCAAAAAATTAATCATTCCAATGAAAGATTGTAATTCTTTGAGGCTTCTTGGATGGCTAATTTGCAATATGCCATCTATCCTTGTAGGGTCTATTTTGATTCCTTCTTCTGAAATTATGTGACCAAGAAGTTTACCTTCTTGGAGACCGAAGAGTGTCTTCTTGGGATTCAATGACAAGTCAAACTTCCTACACTTCTCAAAAAATTTTCTTAAGTGAGTCAAATGTTCTTCATCAGTTTTTGAAAAAATAGTTATGTCATCAAGGTAAATAATTATGAAATAGCCAATATCTTCAGAAAAGGCTATGTCCATGGCCCTTTGGAAGGTGGCCCCTGCATTCATTAATCCGAAAGGCATTTTGACATACATAAAGGTGCCCCAAGGTGTGGTAAAATTAGTTTTGATTTGATCACTTGGGAGCACTAACACCTGGTTGTAACCCGAGAACCCATCTAAGAGTAATATCCGTTTTGACCCAACTACCCTCTGAAGTATATGATCCATCTTGGGCAATGGGTAGTTGTCCTTTATGGATGCTCTGTTTAAGTTTCTGAAGTCGATATAGAGTCTGATCTCCCCTGTCTTTTTTCTAACAAAAACTAAGTTTGATACCCATTCTGAAAATCCAATTGGTACTATAATGCTAGCATCATGCATATTTTCAATTTTGGCTCTAACTAAAGGTAATAAAAGTGGGTTTATTCTCCTTAGTTTTTGTTTGAAGGGATTTTGATTTTCCTTCAGGGGAATCTTGTGGTGAATGATGCTGGTATCGTAAGACTTCAACGCTATGTATGCCCAGGCAAAAACATCTTTAAACTCCTTAAACAGATCAATGTATCGAGATTTTATGTGAGTTGGAAGAGTGCTGGACAATTTGATCATCTTGGGTTCTGTTAGGGAGCCTATGTTGTGTTCTTCTACGTTTGTTTCTACATGCTGCATTTTTGGTTCTTTGGCTACATCATTAAAGTCGAAAAGGTGTTCCAAAGGTGAGAGACCTCTTGGAATTGAACCGTTTTTACATTCTAAAACTTCCAGGTCTTTTTGGTCCATGTTGTCAATTAACTCTGCTTCAAACGGATTCTCATAATGATTTATATAAGCAAAGTGTGTTATTTTAGCTTCTGGGATTTATTCGATATATGGACAGTTTTCATTATGGCTATATTCTGATGTTGGTATGGTGAAATCGTTTTCTGACTTTAAGAAATCGTCTATGTGTTGGTCAGAATCAAACACTTGCCAGTGATCTTCGTTATCAAGCACTGCAGGCCTACGTTTTACCTTTACGCTAAGCTGTTCATTTATCTCAGGTTTTTGACAGTTACTGGCATTGAAAGCGAGTTCATTTGCTAAATGATTAAACACTCTAGGAATGAAAACAAGTTCATATTTTTCAAAGGTTTTCAATAAATCGAGGGCAGCGTTCCGATATTCCCTAAGCCTCGGATTTCTGGCTGAGTATTCTCCTTTGATTTGTTTTATGATAAGTTCATAATCTCCTAAGATTGATATCCTCTGGGCTTCTAACTGCTTAAGCAGTTGTAAGCCTAGGAGAAGTGCTTCATACTCAGCAATATTGTTAGTGCATGGGAAATCCAATTTATATGAAAAACTCTGATTTGTATTTTGAATCCACACACCTGCTCCTGCACTTGTTTTATTACAAGATCCATCAAAGTTTATTGTCCAAAGTATGTCATTCCTATTTTCATTTTCTTGTTGCTGTTGATTGGTAATGTTTTGAATTTGATTGAGGGGAATATTGGATTGTTCTGGTGAACTGATTGGGTCCATGTTTTCTTTATCTTGTTGAGTAGTTTCATCTTCGTTACATAAGATAAAGGAATCTAAACTTGATTGAATAGAATAGATTGGAGAGTTGTTTGGTTTGTCTATGTTGCTCACCATGTACTTCATGTGGGATTCCCTGTATAGTCTTCTGTTTTGATTTAAAACGGGGATGGTGGCATAAGACACGTCCATTTGAAGGGCTCCCTGAATTTTGGCTCCCCAAGATCTTGATAAGAGCATGCCATACTTAGGGGGAATGTCAGCTACAACTATATCCATTACTAGACTCTTAGTAGGGATTTGAGCTAAATTAACACATAAATCTTTGACTAAACCCAAAAATTTGACTCTGCTTGAGTCAAAGGAATACAAATCTTTGTATGGTTTAGTAATCTCTAAGCCTGATCTTTCCATTACCACCTCGGACATTAGATTGTGTGAAGCTCCCGAATCTAACATGGCATTGTGTAAAATTTTCTCATGTATGTTCAAGCTAACATAGAAGGGAGGGACATCCCCTTCTTGATATTTTCCTTCAACTTCTAGACCAAACAACAACTCAGGTTTGTCATCTGTCAAGTTTAAAGTGTCTGTATCACTTCCTAAGTTCAAAGCTTTCAAAACTTGGTTTTTATACACCTCTTGGGTTACTAGTTCAGCTAGGGGGATGGTAATTTTTATCTTAGCCATCTCTCCCTCAAGGCTGAAAGGAATAATTGACTTGTTTGTATTTACATCTGTTTTTTCAATTGAATTCTTTTCAGCAACTTTGATTTTCTGAACCTTGTTTGGACTGGTAATTGGGACAGCTTTATTAGGACCACTAGCTGAAGTGTTAGGGGTACTCTGTTCAACATTTGGCTGAACACCTTTATCTTTGTTTAAGTCTGGTTTTTTAGCCGAAATGTTGGTTTTCTCTACGGTCTTTTTGGGTTGGTTTTCTGCGTGTTTCTTGACAGCAGTGCTAGTGTTCTTATCTTTTGAATTATCTATGTTTCCCTTGCTCCTAAGATCATACTGTTTGTGTACCTCCATGATTGCATTTTCAAAACCCAATCTATAGTCATAAGAATATTCATAGGTGTTTATATTTTGATCATAAGAGAAGAAATCTTGTTCTTATTCAGTGGGGAAAACATCATCCCCACTGTCTGATCCAATCAAGTTTACATGAGATTCTTCCAACCTTTCTAACTCCCTATCTTCCTCATATTGATCTACATAGTTCTGTTGAAAGGGAGGTCTAATCTGTTGGTCACTTTCTTTTTGCTTATCTTGATTGTTGTCCCTTCTATAATTCTGATTTCTATTTCTGTTTTGGGAGTTGTTTTGATTGTCTCTTGGCTGTGTTCTCTCAAGTATGCTCATCCTTTTCATGATCTCTTCCAACATCTGTTCTGTCTTTGAGATAGATGTGGAGGGTGTAGTGTCATCTTTATAATTTACCCTCTTCTCTGATCTCAACCTATTCCTTTTCTCAATTATGTTTGCTTCTACGCTCATAGCTCCTTTCTGCATGTCTTCTAAGGTTAATTAATCCCTCTCTCTTAACTGATACATCATGTCCACATCAAGGCCTTCGGGATATATTACTAAGGCCATGCCTTGAGGAGGTTTTATGTGAGGTGGAAGAGCATTGTAAATGCTATTAAACCTAGTGGAGTAGTCAGGAATACTCTCTCCTTGATTTCACTTGAGGCTGCTATATTCTGCTAGTATTTGGAGAGGATTCTTTTTGAATTCCCATTTGTTGATAAATGTTTGATGCAAGGCAGGGAGATCATTTATGTTGTTAGGAGGTAAGTTTTTAAACCATTTCTTTACATCTCCTCCTAAAATTTGAGCGAAGATCCTCATCTTCACAGTTTCTTCTTCTATCTCCATGTAATCAAATGCATCTTCCATCCTATCTACATGTTGTTGAGCTGTTGTAGACTCTTTTCCAGTGAAATGAGGAATTTTGGATTGGTAATCGTTTGGTAGGGGAAGTAGAGGTTGTGGTAACACTAATGGGGCATACCATGTTGCCATGGCTGGAAATAAGGGTGGATTTACCAAAGGTGGATTTACAGTAGTGAAAGTGGGTTGAGCAGGAGTGTTTTGCACAGTGGTAGTATGAATTGGAGTGGGAGAAAAAATTGGGCCAGCAAACTGATTTTGAGCAGAATTGTTATGAAAAAGGCTAAAGTGATGAAGAAGCTGGGAATCCAGAGGAGTGGAAGGTGAGGCTTCTCTACTGAAGCTTTGTTGCAAATCTGCAATATCCAGGTCAGTTTGGTTTAAGTCACCTTGAGATCTGGTTCTAAAGATGTTCTTTGTATGATGTAAATCAAAGTGTGAATCCTCTAAGACCACAAGGTTTTTAGGGACAGAATTTGTTCTTAAGAGGCTCCTATTATCAGCTGAATTTCGAGAGTTAGAAGTCTGCCACAAAATTCTCTCAGGATTGTCAACAATTAAAGGAGGATTTGGGTCTGGATGGGATCTAGTATTGATCCTATGTGAATCTAGACTGCTTTTCAAAAATGAGAGAGGTGGGGGTTTTAGGGACTGTTTTTGGAAGCTTCACCTCTCAGGATGTTTTGTCTAAAATGGGACTAGGCTTCTAAACTTTATTCAAGGTTGGTTAACACAATCCTAAAGAGATTTGGGAACCTAGATGAGTAATAGGCCTACTGGGGCTAGTGGATTCGCCAGGTGGAAACTTTTAGTTTTTTATGAAGGTAAGATATTGGATGGTTCCACCACCATGCTTATTATGAAGCCAAACTGAAATGTTTTGGGTTTTTCTGAGTTTTATGATCTTGCAAGTTATGAGAGTGTCCTAAATCTCACTTAACACTTAGCTAGGGTGTCAAAACATACAGAGTTCACTCTTATGGCTTGGTAACTGCTTCCTTCAAGGTTTGATAAGGTTTAATGAGAATCCTAAGGGTTACTTAGTTTGTCACTGATTCAATTAAGTCCTATCATGATTACCATTGTTTGGTAGTGCTTGAGGGAGGTTACTTATGTTATAATTAGACAGTGAGTGTTTTGTTTTGAAGATTTTACTCAGTGTCCCATTGTGATCGCCATTATGTTGGTGTCCCGTGTTTTGATAGTTTGGAAAATCAAAATACAAGGCAACATCAGAACCAATCTTTAGAGTTACAGGATCTAGTCCTCCTACTCTCAGAGAGGGATCTCTCAAAAGTTTGTTTGAAAAATTTTATCTTGTGTGCTTTGAGTATTGGTTTTAGACTAGTTATTAAGTGCAGGTGTTTATTTGTTTGTTTGGTTGGATGGAAATGATACAATAGAACATGAAAGGTCTAGGAAAGATATAAAGGACAGAGAAATGTCTGGTTCATTGGGCAATGGAGTCAAGAAAAGGTCATAACAAACTCATCAATGGATATGGGATATCAAAGGGCAAATCTAACTTGGCCACAGGATCCTTTTGTTTTTGAAATGAGATGAACATTAATGATTTGGAAAGAGAGGTTTAATTCTCAACAAAGGGAATTCAAAAGCATAATTTGAGCAATAAAGAGCTCTTTGATAGATAGGGCTAACCATAAATTCTACAAATCACACCTTTAAGCGAATAATGATTTCAAAACAAATTTTAAAATGAAATCTAAGATTCGGGGAACACCCTATTTCCTCAAAGATTTTATTTCAAATGACTTAGAAAACATAAAAGATTCACTGATAATTACAGTCATAGAAGAGGGAACACCTAAAAACATCTATGACCATAATTATAATGACCTTTAAGCCAACTGTTTAAGTGAGGACAAAGGGCAAGATCAAAACAGACCTCTTTGATTCACTATAAGCAAAGAACTTCAAAGGGAGACTTCAATGACAGTTTTTAAGTGGCAACAGACAAGCAGGGAGAACCATAAATCATGCTGAAACCAATTGTTCGAACTATTAAGGAAATAAACAAGCATGAAGATCAAAGAGAGAGATTAAAGACTCTAAAATACTTCAGCAGAAGAGAACATGAAACAGTGAAGGATGAACATGTCTAAGGTGCTTCCAAGAGTCATTTCTTAGCCTAAAACTTTCAACCTACTGTAGTAAGAAATTATGGAACATAATGAAAACAGGGGAAAACATAAAATAGTTCAGAATACTTCACCAACAGCCAAGCTCATGGATCCAATGATAGTGCCTTCTCAGGAACAAGCATGCAACAACATCATCGAGACCTCCAAGACTTCAATTTGTTCTTCAACTTCAACAGACTATGTATTTATTTCAAAGAGTTTCAGTATTACAACTTGTGATCAAACAACAACCAATAGGTTCTTATCTTCTACAGAAGTATTAATAGAAGGATTAGGAGGTGAGATCTGATAAAAGATCTCTCAAGGAAATTAATACAGATTCAAGACTTCTGGGCCTTTTGAGGGGCTCGATGAAGAAGTTTACAGGTGTTTCACTGTATTAACTGTTTTAAAATTAATATCAAAGATCGGTGGGAGCTTTATTGACTTTTAGGCTGTGCGTAATGTTTGGAGTAACTCTGTAGATATTTTTGCATTTATTTCCTTGCAGAAGTAACTCCCTGGCTGTGCTGGAGGCGAATATCTGATTTTCTTCAATAAGTTCAGCCTCTGTTTGAATGCTTTGAGGCAACAGGTGGCCCTGTGATAACCGAGAGGAATCAATTTGCCTCAAAAGTGGCGGTGGAGGCCTTTCTGTCTGTTAAACATTTGTGATTTCCCTTTAACTGTGTTTAATTTGGGGGGATTTAGGCTTTTGATATTCATTCTTAGCCGTGATCCCCACAATTCTGTCTTCAATCTTCATTCTGCTGTGCTCTGTCTTCAAGAACTGATACTCTTTTAGATGTGATTTAAATCACAGTGTCTTGTCGATGTGCAGGTCGCGCAGGTCCCTTCACAGCATCAATGCCCATGAAGCATTGATGAAACATGGAGAAACAACCTGTGGATGGCTTCTCTTTAATAAATCGAGGGCATGAGAATCGCCATTCTCAACCCTCGGCTTTTCTTCATTTATAATGAAAAAACCATTGAAACACTTGCGAAAACACAAACTTATTAAGAAATCCAACGTTTTTGGGTTACACTACTTAGAAGGCTGCGGGGAGGAGCATGGCCGTTGGATCTGGACACGTGGTTGGTCGAGATCTAATTGGGGGATCGCAATCAATGGGAGGATAAAAGGGGTGCGATGAAAAACTTTGATGCGATTGCGTGATCGAAAGGGCCGAGGCAATTAAGCGATGGCCGTTGATCTAAGGACAAGAGCAACGATGGAGAATGAATCGGGAGACTGACCGATCGGGGGAGGAAATATAACGCAGTGATTTAAGAAATGCGATGCGATTGAGCACCAGTCGTTTGATCGGTCAACAATCAACGGGTGGGATGAACCGGGGGAAAACCCTTTTTATAATGTATAAAACCCAAAGTTTTAAATAAAACAAGGTTTTTATGGATCGGGGCGGGATAAATATATAAAGTGGATAGGCGCCTGACTACGGGGCCTTTGGACTTTATGAAATGTTATATGCTCGGGGCGTATATAAAACAAAGGGCCTAATCGCAATCGGAACTTCGGGCCTGGTCTTTCAATCTACCCATTGAATTCTCCTGATGCGATAAGCGCCTTGGGACCTTTAACTCTCAGTCCTGGGCATAGGGTATATGAAATGAAAAAGTGGTGGGGCGGAAATATAATATAGGGACTCAATCGCATCAGAACATTTTGATGCGGTCTTTTCGATCAACCCATTGAACTTTCTCCGATTGCGATTGCACGATCGGTCTTTCAATCTACCCATTTGATATTTAACACGTGATTTGGTATTTTTAAAACAAACTTTGGATAAATGGGTTTTCGTCTTTTACAAAAGAAAAAGGTGATTGGGAAGGCTTATATAAAAGAATTGATCGCATCGGGATTTTAAAAGGAACACAAGACTTACGCACCATCGAAAGTTTCTGATGCGATTAGCGCTATATGGGTTCAGCGCTTGGTTTTTATGGCAAGGGCACATGTGGGGAAGTGGTTAGGGGGTTTAGCCAAAGGGGCTAAAGACTTATGCAAAAATATATATTTTTTATGATTTTCAATGTTTTTTAAAGGGATTCGAGGGTTTTGGTAAGGCTAAAAAGTGTGTTTTAAACCTTACAAAGTGGATTTTCATGAATGGAAGAAGGAAACTCATGAAAAAATAGAGGAATTATATGGAAAAAAAAAGGGGAGCAAATGAAGGTTAGTTTTGAATGGGGGAAAGAGAAAAAATGATGGTTTTGCAGCAGTCTTTCTCTTGGGATTTAGCAGAATTTCTGAGTATTGAAATGGGGACAGTAGTGAAGATTTGGACAAAGGCATGAAGCCTTTCAAGTGTCTTCAAGAGACAACACTTTTTGCAATAAAATTTGTTCCTTGAAGGCTCTAAAAATGATTTAGCCACCTTTTGGCATAACAAATTTATAGGTGGCTAACACCTATAAATTTATCCATTCCTTTTGTTCCCAAGTTTGTTTGATCCTAGACTTCATTAGACCTTGATTGAGAAAGGCATTATTCCTATCTCTTGTAACAATCACCTCTATTTTAAAAATATTTATTTTGTTGTTTTAGGAAAAATTAATGTTTAATTATAGAGAAATTTCTATTTTTATCATTTATCAACTTGGATGTCAATGTCCTAGGGTTATAAATTATTTGAAATATATGGGAAAACCAAAAGTATCATTTAACTGTATTTTCCAAAATAATTTAAGGTTGACATCTAAGGTTTTAAATTTATAGGATCTTTTAACTACAAAAAATTATTGTAATTAATTATCTTGTTTACTCTCACCATAGCCCTTAATTTTTCACTTTATTACCATATATTTTGGGGTTGGTTTTCTTCTTGTCATAAACTAGTATATTGTTGCAATTATTTTATTTCATGCTCATTTACTCAAGCCAAGTGTAATTTCTTGATTGTGTCCTTGTAACTTTATTGGTTGACTTAAACCTTTAAAAGAGCCATATGACTCTTTAAACTCTAACATAGAAATTAAATTCAAAATCCACCACAAACTCTAATTGTTTGATCCTCTTAATTGGTGGTATAATAAGAAAAATCCTTAGGGGGCTCTTAACTTAGTTTTATTAGGTCATTTGATCCTATGATATACTAGGAAAGCCTCCCTTCTGTTTGCTTACATTGATCAGTAAAATAAGGGGAGTAGTTGTTGAGGTGACAACGGTAACTCTCCCATGTCGCTCATTATGTTGATAATCTAGTGAGGCTTCACACTAGGGTGAAATATTTTTTTGTAACATTACTTTATGAAATTAACATAGATATGTCACTCATTTCATAGGAGAGGCCAAGACCAAGACCAATACCCTTCCAAGACTTAGTCTAGCCTCCTTGATGATGTGCTTCCTTTGTCCAAGTCAAACTCAGTCAAATATCTTCTAGCAACACAACCTTGACCCCCAGCAATAGAATTTCGGCCTCTACTGCAAGTCTGAAATTTTCGGCCCTCCCAGTTTATATGTATATGTAAACTTGAAGATTTATGATAAAATTTGCAAGTGAAATGTTTAGGATTTTTATTAAATTATGTAAATTACTACATTAACACATAAAATATCATTTTTAACTCATATTTTCAAAAAATAACAGAGACAACAGTACCATAACAGCAAACAAAAGACAACAAATGATGAAGGAGTTCACCCCTCCTGAGCTACATCTCCTGGTCCAAATTCCAATGATGGGCCTCTTTCATTATGCTCAAAAATATGTGTTTACATAATCTTGAAGTGCTAAGGATTCAAAAATATTGTCACCAATGGCTCCAGAACATTCAAAAAATCCTAACTGGGCTCTTTCTACACTCAAAATGTAAAAAATTGACTTATTTATGCTCTAGATAAGTTTTTTCTGTTAACTTCCCTCTAAATCACATCCACTTGCTATCCATCCTACAAATTTTTCCTTTTTCGGCCACGTGGGGTGACAAATTTACCCCGTGCCACCAAGATTCGTGTCGATTCAGGTGCAATTTTTCGGTTCATTAATTTTTATAGTAACCCCCACGGCCAAAAAAAATGGGCCAAGTGGTGCATTAAAGACTGTTGATTTTGGGCGGTTCAAAAAAACCCTCCAACCATTAAACTCTGGTTGTGACTAGAGTTTGGTGTGGTAGAACCGTGGTTGGGTTGCAATTCACGCCAACCAAACCTTACCCAAGACTCTACATATACTATGGTTTGGTTCCGCTGGGTTAGCATTCAAAACTCACACCATAACATAACCAAATCCCATTTGAACTATGGTGTAATGCAGTGGTATCACTGTGGTTTGGTGTTGCATTATTATCAGAGGTTTGATAACTGCGGTCGACCATAACCATTTGCATGTGTTGTCTTCCGAAACCGCTAGGTAAACTTGTTGTTAACCTTGTGGTAACTCTGCCAACAAACCGTGAATGTGTTTGTTGACTGGTGGTTTGGGGTCAAGGTTAACCCCGCATCCCTAGCTATCTGCTACAGTTTGGTGGCTTGGGTGGACCGGGGGCTAGGGGTTAATCCTGACCCCGACCCCGAATCGAATCTGTCATAAAATTCAAATAGGCTTTGGCCATTATAGTTAACAAGCACTACCAGTGGCATAGTAGTGGAGCACTACGCTGCCACCCAGGAGGTCCAATGTTCGAACCTTATGGAGGGTTGTCTAGTCCATACACCAAAATTTTACGCCAATAATAGGAGGCCATGTATTTTCCAGCCATTGGCCCATGTGGCTCTCCCTCATTGCACCAACATAATGACCCATAAACCAATCACATTGCATCATTCATGAGCCAATAAAAAGGAGACACTTTTTGATCAACCATTGGCCCACCAAATACAAAGTCATGCCCAGTCAAATTCCTAGTCAACATACAGACTGCTGACTAGGCTACCTGTAACTCAAAATTTTAAAATTTTAGTTGTTTGAAAATCTTTCAGAATGCAATATCGGTTTTGAGTGAAACGAGTTGCATTGGATTCAGGGTGATGATATCTTCATTTTGGTGCTGGTTTCTAGCCATTTCTAGTACTTTGAATTTTGAGCATTTTACTGATCCATTAGATCATTCCTCCCCACTGGAAGCTTTTGGACCTCCAAAAGCTCATTTTCAATCAACAAACAGATGAGGGCACAGTTCCCTCACCCTTCCAATCTCAACCCATTTAGCTTTGCTTGGATTTGTTGCTTTGAGCCTCTCAAGAAGGCACTTCACTTTCTTTTGTTTTGAAGTCCTTGTCTTTCTGTCAAATATTATATCTTGCTGTAATTTTCCAAGATATTAATAAAAGAAAACGACATTTGAAGGAATTTGAACATTTCTTTCTTGGTCTTCAATCAAAGGAGACTTATTCAATTTCAAGTTCACTTCACCTTGAACATTGTCGTCATAACGATGCTTAACATGTCTTGCCTTGCACTTGGCTTGACTCTTTACTAAATGTGATCACCATTGCCATGCACCATCCCTTTTCAAAGCCAAAACATTATGAAACGCACAAGAATATTTCTTGGGACCAATGTCCTATTTTTCAAATAGCTTTTGCATCTAATTTTTGACCCCTTCATTCTTTAACACTGGCATCTTGTTCACACCAATGTTCAAAAATGATGCATCCTGCTGCTATTGCACGTCATATTGTTTACCTAATTTTGGAGGAAACATGTTAGACTCCTGAAGCATCTTATCACATGGATTAGAATGAAATAATATTTCAAACTTGATTCATATCCTTGAAAGGCTAAATAGATTATTTAACATCTTTGTGTTTGAACATTAACAATGAAAAATTCTAACTAGCATCTACAATCCTCTTAATTTGTCCAGCATTCACAAGAGATAAACTCAATTTCTTGCTATGTGCTCTAACAATGTACTCAATCCCATTTTTGAACAAATGATATTTATTCTCATGGCGGTGAAAAATGGATCTCCTATCATATATATATGGGCTTCCCAAAACAATACCACATATATCAAGCGGAACTACATCAAGTTTTGCCCCATCAAAGAAGTTTTCATTGATGGAAAATCTAAGTATGCATTTCCTTGTCACTCGCAAATTTGCATTCTCACATACCCAACCTAAAGGATAAGGTTTAGAATGAGGAATGGTTTCTAAATTCAACTTCTTGACAATATCTTCAGAAATGAGCTTTGCTTGTGATCCACTATCAAACAGTGTATCTATATTCGTTTATTTGTAAATAACTCTAATGGGGAAAAACTCTATTCTTATTTTTTCATATTGAGTTTCATTGAGACTATTTGAAGAACTAGTACTTGCAATGCCCATACCTTTCAATCCCATGGTTGTGATATTTGTTTCATCCCTATAACATGATCCTAAATCTTGTTGTATAGTTGCAGCATCCTTTTCTTTCTCCTTGTTTTTAAACTTTTTGGGTCTCATCTCAGGATGAAGTTTCCAACAATGGTCTTCATCATGGCCCTCTTCGAAATAGTGTTTAAATGTGAGTTTATCTTTCTCCATCTTGATGGCAACATTCTTCTTCCCTTTTCCTTTGAAACATAGTTACCGATCAAACAGGAAAATTACCTAGTACCCGTTTTGTTGAGGTAGCAAAAAAAACACCCAATTTTGAAAAGTAGTGATGCAGAATCACCCGTTTTTTTTTGCAGCATAATTTTGGCACTTTAAATTTTCTTATGGCTTTTTTTTTTTAATGTCATGATTTTCATGTCGATTTTGAAAAGTGGTGATGTAGAATAACCTGTTTTTGTGATGTAGAAAAATGGTGAGTTATTTGGCACTTTAAATTTTTTTTATTTATCAAGTATGAACGTTTCTTTTAATATGTTAGTGATTTTCATGCCAATTTTGAAAATTCCTGATGCAACATCAACCCTTTTTGTTTAGAGTGGTGATTTTCATCTTGGTAATAAAACATAAAAATAAAATTAAAAAACTTGACCAAAAAAATAAAATATTAAAAAAAAAGAAAAAAAAACTAATAAAAGAGTTAAAAAATACAAAAATAACTTGTAAAAATTAAAAAAAATAAAAATAAATTAAATAAATAAATAAAGCAGAAAAATTATAAAAAAACCCTGATTTAAAGGAAAATATATATATATATATATATATATATATATATATATATATATATATATATATATATATATAAGTTAAAAAAAACAACATAATTAAAGAAAATGATAAAATTAAATAATTAAAATTAAAAATTAAAAAATAATAAAAAATAAAAATAAAATAATAAAATTACAAAAATACAAACTAATTAAAAATCATAAATTTAAATTTTAAAAAAATAAATAAAATAAAAATAAAAATAATAAAAAATAACAAAATTTAAATTTAGAACTAGCATTAAAATTAAAAAATTAAAACAATAAAATTAAAAATTAAAAAAAAAAAAAACATTAAAAAATTAAAAAGAAAATTTAAATTTAAAAAATAAAATAAAAAATAATTAATTAATTAAAAAAAAAAAAAACACATGATTCTTATTAGAGGTGAAATTTCGAGAAAATACCTTAGAGAGAACTGATGGCCTCCACTAGGGTTTTGCTAGGCCTATCCGCCGACGCCGAGCTTGCTACTATCGCTGCCCCGTTCGGCTCTGCCGCAACCTCCGTTACAATCGCAGATCCAGGCAGTCCTAAGATCTCAACAGCCATGGCTCCATGCAGCTTTGCATTCTTGAATCAACTCTGGCTCCAGGCTCCTCCCCTCTAGGCGGCCGCCGGCACTGTCCAGGATGACTGTCTATGGCTCACACCAGTCGGCATCGATGGTGTTCTAGCAGCGATGGAGACAACACAAGCTGTGGCCTCCTTCTGCGGCAAATATGGGACCAGAGATGCCATCCCCGCTCAAGTCAACAGAGCCCGCCAGACAAAGGAAGAAGGCTCAAGTAATCTCGCAGCCTCGACCATTGTCGCTTCCCTACAGATGCCCAATCTCACCGATGGGCAGGTTAGGTTGATGGGGATGCCGCTGCCGATTGAAATCTAAGAGGGCTATGATCTTCATCCAGCCTCAATTAGTGCCAAAAGCCTTGCAGATTCAGGGATACAAGGATTATGCATAGTTCAACCACAAATTAGAAGCAGAGAGCAGAGGTTTTCAGATCACGCACCCTCAGCCTATCAAATCCAGATCTCTCTTCTCTCTAGCAAAACAATGATGCTCTTGGTGCATGCTACAGATCTGGTGCAGGACCCCCTACGAGATCTTGAACTCAGGTTGGGGATCCCATCAGATCTTCAGAGATTGATCTACAAAGGTAAACAACTTGAGGACCCTCTACCCCTGTCCTATTACAGTATTGAAAGAGATGCTTTAGTTATGCTCACCCTACGTCTGAGAGGAGGAGCATCTAGGCAAACCTCTAAGGCTCCTGCTTTCTCCTATAAGGATGCGGTCCATGCACAATCTACCAAGAAAACTACCCAACCAGCTGAGGCTCCTAAGCCTTTCCTGGTGGATAAAATGGAGGAAACTCCCTCCATTGAAATCACTCATCCTTTGCTGGATGATTAATATCAAACGTTTGCAGAAACGACCATTATCTGCAGATTTAATGGACTATGGCCTCAAACTGCAGATCTATACCAATGGATCCACTCCAACTGGACCAACAATAGCAAGGTCTTTTTATGCTCGAAAGGCTTCTTCATCGTGGCATTTGCCTTCAATGAAGACTATTAGAAAGCCTTAATGGGAGGCCCCTGGTTCTGGGGATCGGTCGGGCTCTTCCTTACCTCCTGGTTTCCAGACTTCGACCCCTCTACAACCGTCATCACCAAGCTTCCCATCTGGGTCAGGCTTCCAAACCTCCCAGTGCACTTATGGCACTTCTCAGTCTTCCAAGGAATTGGGGACACCTAGGCCGTTTCCTGGCTATGGACACCTCAAGGGGAAGAAAGGAATATACACCTACGACAGAATTTGTGCGGAAATAGACATCAGCAAAGGGCTACCTGATCAGATCAACCTCAAACTTGGGGACTTCCATTAGAAAAAAACCTTAAATTATGAGAACACAGCCTTCTGGTGCTGCCATTGACATCAGACGGGGCACCTCCAGAACACTTGTGCCACGTTCCTCGACAAGAAGAAGAATAACATTCGCAAATCAAAATCCAAGAGCTGAAAACCATGTGATCCACCCCCCATGGATGACATAGGGTCCTTCAGCTTGGATGAGGAGGAAATTGAAGCAGAAGGGGAGAATGCTGAGTAGCCGAAGGACACGCCCTCGGCCAACCCTGAAGTTCCCTCTGCACCTCCGATCTCGCAGAAACGCACTCATGAGTCTTCTTCCTCTGATTCAGATAAGGAGACTCCTCCTTCAATGCAAAATAATCTACAATTGGTTCCTGCCCAGCCAAGTCACAACGACTGGGTCCAAGTCAGTAAGAAGAAAGGGAAAAAATGTCGTTTGGAAGCCTCTACCCATTATGAGTAGATTCCTTGTCTCGCTCTCTAATTTCTGTTATTCTTGTTATCTTTTGCTTGTTCCATGGCTACTTTTTGGGACTACGGATTGATAGTTTATCATTTCTAGCTCCCCTGCTCTCCAGCTTTGCTTATTTGCAAGCTCAGATTGTACTATATGCTTTTTCTTAATAGATTCAGTGTTATTTAGAAAAAAAATTAAAAAAAATAAAACAAATAAATCAATTTAAAAGAAATTAATAAATAAAATAAAATAAAAATTCACGGCCGCAACTCTCCCACCGCCAGCCGACTGAGCCCCACGGCCACAAAGGCGACCGAGGTCAACAATTTTTCTTTTGTTATTATTTTTTATTTTTTATTTTTTAAATTTAATTTCTTTGGTATTTTTTTTTTAAATTTAATTTAATTATTATTATTATTTAAATGTTTTTTTTTTAAATTTAAAAAAAAATAAAAAAATTTAAGTTAAAAAAAAAAATAATAAAATAAATAAAAATAAATAAAAAAATTGAGTTTTGTTTTCTTTTTAATCTAAAAATTTATTTTTAGAATTTTGGCTTCTGTGATCCATTGAGTATCAAAATAGAATTCTTTCGGTAATAATCACATTCAAATGAAGTTGGTCAAAATTTTCATATATTTATCTTCTTCTTTTTTTAATTTAAATTATTGTTTAAATTTGCTTTTTATTTTTTTAATTTAGATTTTTATTATTTAATTTATTTCCTTTTTAAATTAAGTTTTTTTTTTAATTTAAATTTGTAAATTTTAATTATTTTTTATTTTTTAATTTTAACTCTCTTTTTTTTTTCATCATTTTTTCAAATTATGTTGTTTATTATTGTTATTATTGCTATTTTACAACTTAAAAAAATAAATTTGTTTTTGATTTTTTTTTGTTTCGGTTTTTTTCTTTTTCCCCCTTTTTTTTTAATTATTATTTACAAGTGATATTTTATCTTTAATACCATGCCTAAAAATTATTGGACTTTTATTTTCATAAACATGATATTTTTTTTTTAATGACATCATTGGATTTTTAAGGTTTTAGAGAGACACAATAATAGATTATCTTTAATACCATGCCTAATAATTGTTGGAATTTTAAGACTTGATATTTGATCTTTAATCCCATGTTTATCGTTGAAATTTTAAGGCTTTTCATAGTCATGATATTTTATCTTTAACGTCATTATTAAAAATTGTTGACAATTTAACCCGAAAAGAAAAAGATGTTATTCCAACATCAACTCTTTTCGTTTTCAAGGTGTTTTTTTTCAGACAAAAATTTGACGACGTTATTCCATCATCAACACTTTTCGTTTTCAGGTTGATTTTGCACACACAAAATTGGCGATGTTATTCCACCATCAACACTTTTTGTTTCGAGAGTGATTAAATGTTGAAATTTGACCCTAAGAAAAGTGCGTTTTGGAAGACACTTTTCGTTTTTGGGTTGTTTTTTCATGTTTTTTGAGTTTTTTTGGGCTAGAGTTCTCGTTTTGAGGTAATAGTTCCCGTTTGATCGGTAACTATGTTTGAACTTCCCCTTTCATTTTTCTCCACACTCAAATGAGTTCTCACTTGTTTCATCAGAAACATGTTTCCCTCTTGCTTCTAGATGTGTGGCATGTACACAAACTTCATCTAAATATGTAGGGTTAGACATGAGAATAGTGTGTCTCAAGTAGCTCTGTAAACCTCCAATGTATTTGAGTAAAGTGTCTTGAGAGGATAAATCTACACCCAATATCAATTCTCTCCTTCTAAACTATTGGGTATAACTTTGCACACTTTGACCCTTTAATTGCCTAAAGTTTTGCCAATCCATGATAGCTTTCTATGTGTATGCTAAAGGATAAAATTGTCTTCTTATTGCAGCAACAAAATCAGTCCAAGAGGATAAAACCTTACCATGTTTCTTCATGTCCTTTTGAGTTTTGGCTTCCCACCAAATGAGTGCTGCAATTTCCAACCCTAATGAAATAACCTGAATCTTGGTCTCATCATCCTTGATCCTTTGTCTCCTAAAATACACTTCAAGCCGACGAACCCAATTATCTAATTTCTTAGCATTTAACCCTCCATTATACATAAGCAATTCAAACTTTATGTCAAGTTTTAAAAGTGAAGTTTTACCATGTCCCTTTGAAGAATGTGAAGGTGTTTTTGAAGGGGTTGTTGAAGAAGCTGGTGATGGTAAAGATGTAAGTGAAGAGAAAGGTGGAGTAAGAGGTGGTTTATGACCATTAGCTCCATTTCCTCTTGGAGGCTTGTCTCCATTTCCTCCATTTCCCTTTGGAGGATTGGAGCTCTCACCTTGCAACCTTGAATTCCTCTCTTCATGGATAACTTTCACCATCTTAGTCATGTCAAAGATTGCTTTTCAAAAATCCTTCTCACCCTCAATCATATTTTTAGGCTCTCCTTGATGTGCCATGACTGGTTAGGCTTTTGGTGAAACTTGAGGTGAAACTGGTGGTGGAGATTATGGCAAATGTGCTCTCCTTGAACTAGCTTGAGGACTTGCTCCCACAAGCTTTCCTTGTCCTATTTTGAGCTTCAACCTTGTAAGAATCAGAAACACTTGCAAAATCATTAAACCCTCAATAAAACCAAAGAACTAAAGCTCTGATACCAACCTGATTTGTATATGTAAACTTGAAGGTTTATGATAAAATTTGCAAGTTAAATGTTTAGGGTTTTTATGCAATTATGTAAATTACATTAACACATAAAAGATGATTTTTAACTCACTTTTATAGAAAATAACAAAGACAACAGTACCATAACAGAAGACACAAGACAACAAATGATGAAGGAGTTCACCCCTCTTGGACTACATCTCCTGGTCTAGCTTTCAATGTTGGGCCTCTTTCATTATGCTAAAAAATATGTTTTTACATAATCTTGCAGTGCTCAAAATGCAAAAATATTGTCACCAATGGCTCCAGAATAGTCAAAAACCCCTAGAGAGGCCTTTTCTACACTCAAAAATTGACCGAGTTATGCTCTAGAGAAGTTTTTCAACTAACTGTCCTCCAAATCACACCCGCCTGCTATCCATCCTACAAATTACGCCTTTTTCGGCCACATGGGATGACAAATTTGCCACACGCCAGAAGTACTCATGTCGTTTTGGGTGCAATTTTTTGGTTCATTAATTTGTACAGTAACTCCCACGAACTGACAAAATTGGGCCGAGTGGCACATTAAAGACTGTTGATTTTTGGCGGTTCAAAAAACCACGCGAACTGTTAAAATTCGACTATGACTGGATTTTGGTCTGGTGTAATCGTGGTTGGGCTGCAATGCGTGCCAACCAAACCTTACCTAAAACTCTGCATATACTATGGTTTGTTTCCGCCAGGGTTAGAGTTCAAAACTCATGCCATAACATAACCCATCTCTTGTTTGAACTATGGTGTAATGCGGCGGTATCACTGTGGTTTGGTGTTGCGTTACCGTCAAAGGTTTGATACTTACGATCGAACATAACCGTTTGCATGTGATGTCTTCAAGAACCACCAGATAAACTGATTGTTAACCTTGTGGTGACTACGCCAATGAACCATGGTTGCATTTTTTGACTAGTGGTTTGGGGTCAAGGTTAACCCTACGCCCTTGGATTCCTGCTACGATTTCGTTGCTTGGGTGGACCAGGCACCAGGTGTTAACCCCGGCCCTGACCCCCAAAAGAATATGCCATAAACTTTAAATAAGCCTTGGCTACTATGCCTAACAAGCACTACCGATAGCGCAGTGGTGGAGCACTTTGCTACCACCCCGGAGGTCCAACGTTCAAACCCTATGGAGGTCGTGCTGACCCATACACCAAAATTTTACACCAATAAGAGGAGGCCACACGGCTCTCCCTCATTGCACCAACACAATGACCCATAAACCAATCACATTACACCATTCATGAGCCAATAAAAAGGATAAACTTGTCATTCTACCATTGGCCCACCAAATACAAAGTCATGCCCAGTCAAATGCCTAGTCAACGTACAAACTACAGACTGGGTTTTGTGCAACTCAAAATTTTAAAATTTTAGTTGTATCATAAATTGTTTAGAACGTGATATCAAGAGCATACGATATCGGATTTGAGTGAAACGAGTTGCATTGGATTTAGGGCGATGAGATATACGTTTTGGCGTTGGTTTCGAAAAATTTTAATTTTGAGAATTTTACTGATCCACTGGATCACCAACATCAGTTGCTTCCACATGTGTGAGCTTATTTTGGGCTTCCAATACTTCTTCAGACCTTCGCTTAACTTTCTCCTTATTCTAGGCTTGAGGATGACCTAATGAGCCTTTCTTTGACCTTGTTTTTTAACTTTCTCTAAGTTTGATCCTGTAGCAGCAAAACCGTAACCCAGCAGTAGAGACCCTAGCTTATTTCATTCGCATGTGTGAAGAGAGAGAGAAAAAAATATATCCCAAACTCTTTATCTTCGTCCTTCTCCTTCTTCGCCAACCTCTTTCATCTTCTCCTTCGCTTGCTTGATGAGAGAATGAATTGTGTTATTAGGAGGTCGAGTTTCCTCCTATAATATAGGCTTCCAAGGTGCCCAGAGTTCATCAAATTAAGTTGAATTCTTAGCTGGAAAACTGACATGGTCTTGGAGGGTATTTTGAAACTTTTAAATAAAAAAAAAAAAAATTTACAAGTTACAATGTGCCTGATGGGGTCTTCAACATATGACAATGACTCCTTTGACTTCTTGACCTAGGAAAAACCCTAGAAGCACTCAATGGGTGCTTGACCACTAAAATAAAAGACCTTGAGCATGAAACCCATGCTCCAAAATATTAATAATAATTTTTCTTTCATTTTGCAATATACAAGAATAAAAATTACATCTCATATTTATGAAGACCGAACCTAGTTACACATTTTCAACACAATAGAAGTTCCTTGTTTCTCATTAGCTCCTAAAGTGTATGGAATGAATGCCATTGTGTGTCACAACTTGCAAAAATCATGAAATTTCTAGTCTAGCAAAGGTAGAAGTTGGATATTTTGAAACTCAATGTAGCATGTTGAGGAACCTAGAAATAAATCTCAAGAAGGATTCCCACTCCATGGCCTCCAAAAAAATAAATCACTCACAAATCCGTTGGAATGATTGATGTTAGTGAGTTTTGGTCAAATCTTATAAATATAATTTTCTTACCATTATCATCTACAAACTTTAATCCATTGTGAATACACCTACAAAATATAAGGTGTTTTTGAGATAGAAAAGCATGTGAACATTTAGTGTTTTAGTGTTTGGCACGGAGAATCAATTGTGTTGATTGCAATTTTGGCCCAATATAAGGTGTTTTAAGAAAATCCAAAGAATATTTAGTGTTTTAGTGTTTGGTACTGATAGTAATTGGTATTTCATATTCTATACAAGTTCTAATGACACAAAATTTAATAGTACAAAATATTTTACATGGTAAAACTTTGATAATTTGTCAAGGAAGCATCCACAAGCATGATAAGGGTTTTTATTACTAAAATAAAATTACAATCAGGCTTCCACTCCTCTTCAATCTCTCTATCTTTATAAAATAATTAAGTATCATTACAATAGTTTTGGTAACTATCATTTGGTTTTGAAAACCAACATTGTTAAGGTAATCGTAACAAAAAAATTGCTTGAGTGAATCCAATTTCTACATTTTCTTTAAATTAAATTGTTGTCTGATTTAAAAATATCTACCTTGACAACAATTTCTTGATACCTTGACCTAGCCAAAGTCCTTTCATCACCTCTTTAGTAAGCCAAGATAATTCAGACACCATGACAGCTTCTCTATCAATATTGATTTTGTAAATGTCTACACAGATTTCTTGAGTGTGGACCTTTTTAAGATCCACTCCACCTCCATCAATAACCAATATTACAAAGTGGTATTTTATATCAACGTGTTTAGTATTGATATGAACTGGATTTTTAGCTAAATGTATATCACTTTGAATATCACAAAGCATGGGTATGTTATTATGTATTTTTCCAAGTTCACCTACAAGACCCTTCAACCAAATTGACTCTTTGCAAACATATGAGACAACGATATACTTTGCCTCTGTGGTGGATAAAGTAATTGTTTCTTAAATCTTCGACATCCAACTGATGGATCCCCCTGCAAGAGTAAATACATATCTTAAATTAGAGCTTCTCTTGTCCAAATCACCTACAAAATCAAAATCAACATATTTGCAAATATGATCATTTAACCATTAAAGGTGATGCAATATTCATCAGTGCCTCTAAGATACTGAAGCACATATTTCACTGCATATGAAATAGTTGGTCTATTACAAACCATCCCATACATAAAACTCCCCACTGTGTTAACATAAGGTACACAAGACATATAATATTTTTCTTCTTCACTACTAGGACATAAACATGAAGAAAGCTTAAAATAGGAATCAAAAAGGATATTAATCGGTTTCACATATTCATTCCAAACTTTACAAGTATATTTACAACATACTTCAGCTATGAAAACATGGGATTACCATTTTTTGTTTGTGTATTTCAATGTCCAAGACTTATTTTAATGCTCCTAGATCCTTCATATTGAAGGTCCTATCCCTTTGAGTGTTCAACTTGTTGATCACATCCATTCCTTTTCTTGCAATAATAATATCTCAACATATAGAACTAATATAATAAATATGTCCTTTAAACTTTTGAATTACACACAATGTTCATACCCTCTTCTAGTATAATTTTGTCCTGTCATGAAGGAATAAAACCTCTTCTACCATTTCCTAGGTGATTATCTTAGCCCATACAATGATTTAATGAGCTTGAAAACTAATCTTATGTTGTGATGTTGAACAAAACCATATGGCTGTTCCATATAAATATCTTCATATGAATCTCCATGCAATAATGTTGTTTTAAAATCTAATTTATCTTACTTAGAAAACTAACTAGTGCCAACACAATATGAATACTAAATACAAATTTAACAACTAGCAAAAAGATTCTATGGAGATATATATCTTCCATCTGAGAATATCCTTTTGCAACTAGTCTAGCTTTATACCTTTCAATATGTCAGTTTGTAAACCCCCTAATCCCCAACAACCTTTCTATCTTTTAGAAGTTCTACCATATCCCAATTTTTGTTTCTCTGAAAGGCATCCATTTCTTCTTTCATTGTTGCCTTCCATTTGGAATTATTGATATCATCTATTGCTCCTTGATAACAAGAAGGTTCCTCATCATTAGTAACCAAAGAAATAGATGAAGTGAAATCGGTATAGCTTTTAGGAGGTTTTCTCTCCCATGTTTTGGAATTTCAACATTTTCCCGAATGTCCTCAGCATTTAGTGACTTCCTTATCATAAGAAACTTCTCACTTCCATGTGTCTATAAAGTTGAGATGTTGTCATTGATTTAAAAGCAAGGGTCAACCATGGAAGGGAAAGTTACAGAGATTCGAAAATATGTATTCCTTTGGATTCACCACATCACTAGAGTTCATTTGGTCTTTGTTTTTTTTTCCCAGGGAAAATTTTAGGAGCGAAATTTCACTAATTAGTTATTTTTGGATATTTTCTAGAATATATATATATATATATATATATATATAAGCCAATTTGGTGAAATTTTACAAATTTTTAACATATATATGATTAAATGGATGTTATCCACCAAAAAAATACCAATTTTAATAGTAAATTACATTTTTTATTAAATATTTACCTACATTCTATCTATATGACTTTTCAAACTAGAGTAGCTGTCAATAATACTATACATAGGCATAATATTTGAATCCTTAAAAAAATCCCTTGTTTTTCCTCGGTCTTGAGTTTGATCTTTGGATTTTGTAGTTGTATAAAATGGTCCAGTCTTGAAGAGGGGAAAGGCTTCAAATTAGATTTCTTATACACCTTATATATATATATGTGTGTGTGTGTGTGTGTGTGTGTGTATATATATGTATATGTATAGATATGTATATGTATATATATGTATATGTATATAGATGTATATGTATATATATGTATATGTATATATATGTATATATATATATATATGTATATATATATATATATATGTATATATATATATATATATATGTATATATATATATGTATATATATATATATAACAAGATCATTTGATGATACAGACAAAAAGGAGACTTAGCAAGGAGAACTCAGAAGGAGCATAATGAACCACAGGAGGGCATAGCTTATGAACTGGGGTTCTTGGTTCTTTGGGATTCAGTGCTTGGGGGTAACTATACACTCATTTGACATAAAATTCATTCATTAATATGTGAGGTTTTTTTCATAGTGGCATAATATCAGTTCTATTTTTTATAACAATAGTTAAGCATTGTTCTTAGACAAGTCAAGCTCATCACATCAAACTTATTTCATTATTCTGGCTCCTTTATGGTCGATTTGGTCTATGGTTCTCAGTCGAGGCATTATTAAAATAAGTGCTTGTTCTAGATAGGATAATACATCTGTAAAATTTGGATTCATATTGAATAAGCAACTTGACAACTAGCGTTGTGATGAGTTAGAAAGCCTCGTGGAACTATTGATTCTTCATGACAATATATAGTAAGCTTATCACTGTGAAAGGTATGGTTCCCAAAATTTGAATCGTCTGCCTATAGCGACAGACCACTTATAATGACAAGGTATGTTAATTAATCCACAACAAGCTGGTAGAGGTGGAAAAATTGACAAAGGGCGTCATATGTGGTGGAAGTCTAGGTTCAACTTTGGCTATATAGCTAAGTTTGTTGTATAATTTTTATTTTCTAGTGGAAAGGTAGAATAAATATGAGCTAGTGTTGTAATAGAATAAATATTTGTATTTATTAACTCATTATATGATTTTTCATCATATTGAATGAGAATCTATAAACTAGCACCACTAAAAATAACATCTCCAAGACCTCAATTATTAGATTGGCTTCCATAGACAAGTGTAAATTTGACATGATTTTTTGATGTTGCACTTTGAATTTACAATTGATCACTGACATGGGAGAAGGAAGAACGTTATCCTTGGAGGATTAATATATAAATGTGATCTGACTGCATAATGTTGTGTTACATTGTAGAAGTCATGAAGAACTTTGTTGAGGTTTTAAGAGTTATGTGCTAGTGAGTAGTTTTGAATTACATTTGTGGAGGTGGAAAGTTTTGGGTCAAATTGTATGGTGTTTGATGAGTTATAAATAAGGGGGGCATGCAACCACACACAATTCCAAAGAAGTTGTGCATATAATCTTACCATTAAGAAAAATAAATCAAGAATTTATGTTGAAAGGTTCAAGAAAGAAATTAATTTGTTGAGTTGGTGTTTAGGTAATGGATTGGTGTCTCTTGTGGGTTAGTTCCCATGAATTGATTTATTTGGTGCTCAATTATGGGATGGGTGTCTCCTATGGGTTGGTTCCCACGAATTCACTGAGTTGGTGCTAATTAATGGATTGGTGTCTCTCATAGGTTGGAGCCTACGAAAGTTTCAGTTGGAGCTGATAAACTTGATTGTACTCATTATATTAATAAAATTTGAAATTGATTTTATTCCTGTTATACATATTATATGTTCATGTTTTTAATCTTGAACACTTAATATAGTGATTTTTTGGTTAAAAATTAGTTAATTGACAAAATATTGATTTACCCCCCAGTATTTCCAACAGTTGGCGTTAGAGTTGGTTCCTTCAGTCATAGCCTAACAGCTGGAAGGAAGATACTTGAAGAATAGATGGAAAAGTCAAGAAAGTATTCCTCCAAGTGCTCGAAGGAATTCCCCTATGATTCTATTAATGAGCCTTGGTATTGCACCAAGAATGTTGCAACTCCCAAGGGCTTCTCAACTCAAATTATCAACTTGAGGCTCGTACAAACTTAGAGGTGAAAATGTTATATGCATAGTAAATTAGGTTCTACTCATGTCAGCCTCATCCATGACATCATATCAAGGTGTTCAAAGACCATTCCTCCAACTAATTATAGTGAAAACTTCTTATGAAAGCATAATTGAACCTGATTCTAACTACAAAAGTGAAAACGTCATTCATTCAAATGTAAATGTTAATTGACATTGCATGAAAGAGAAAGGAATATTCTACTTGCAAAATTAAACCACACTACTCTAATTTTCAAATTTAATCAAATTAGTAACATTTTTGTATGCGTCATTGATCTACTTCACATTTTCTTGAAAATAAGGAATCTAATTCTTAACATGACTATGAATAAATATACTAAGTGTAACATTTTTTTGTTATATAATGGTTTCAGTGAGAAAAGGAGGAGGTTGGAGTAGTATTAGAGTCTTCCTTAATCATCCAATCACAATTTGGGGGACATTATTCAACTTAACTAAGCTAGTATAAAAGTGGGGAGAAAAACTGGTTGAAAAGAACACTACTACAAGGTTGTTACAGGAGAGCATGTTTTGCTACAGGAGGGGGGTTGGAGAGAATTTTAAGGAAGGAAATGGTGTCTTAGAGATGGAAGAAGGTGATGAATGAAGGTTGTGGGAACCCCTTCACCAAGCCTAGTACCCCTCAGAGTTCTATCTTGCACCAAAGTTGATTCTTATGGTGTCCTTTATTTTCCTTGACATAGTTACTTTGGATATAGAGGTTCGAAGCAGTGTGAGGTGCCTAGGAGGAGGATGGAGAATTCCAAATGAATGTGGGAAGGTATTCCCACACCTGCAGATCAACACAGTCCCTGCAACTAGCCAAATACATGCATCAAATAACCTATAATACAGTGAAATAAATTAACATGGAAAAGAACGGTTGAATTTGATTAAAATCAATTCTATACCACAACACTACTAATCACTAAAATAATGACACTAACTTATAAGTTGCAGAGAATAATCATGAAAAAGGATTATAACTAACATCTATCCATTTCCAAGAAATCATAAACAAATATTTTTGGATTGTGATTGTAAATCTTTCCAATCACTCTTCCCACAAGAGAGATGATAGGAAAGTCCAATCACAAGTTTTTATAACATAATATCCATTGAACCAAGAGGACATTAAATGATTTGAAACAAGAACAAGAAGAAAATACAAAAGAGGGACTAAATCATTTCTATTGGGCCCAAACCCAAGGGATTCAACCCTCTAAGACTAACCCAAATGCAGATCAATGGAAAACTTCTCATTAATAGAAAATAATAGTCTCATATATCATATGAAAGTTAATAATAACATTCCAAGCACTAGGCTTAGTGGCTACTCTTATTTGCAACAAAAATTATAATCCTACTGAACCTTTCAGGTGGTTTATTTATACAAAAAGGTAGTGGATGGCAGCTCCCTTGAAAATAAGAGTGATTCCTCCCAAGATCTTGAGAATTCTAGATCTAGTCATCCTTGATCTTCACATATACTTGGAGTCCCTCAGATGCTAGTGAATTTGAGCCATGAGTGAGGATTTATCGATCCCAAACTTAGTTAGAGAGTTAAGGAACTAGACAAACCCCCTATATTCTCTCTTGGTTGTCTCCATCAAGCCCCTGTAGAGTAAATTCCTCAAAAATTCTTCCTTTTTCCTGCAAATCGATCACAGTAGGCCACACAATATAAAAAACACCTTTTATTCTTCTTACTTAACATATTATGACTAAAAATGTGAATTAATATGAGAAAAAGATAGTTCTAGGTGCTAGAGGATAGAATAATGAACCTCAGAATATACCTATTAATGGAACCCATCATCTATATTGTCATAACCTTTTAAATATGTTAAAGATATTTTTTTTTCCCTTCTCCTTCATTTTATGGAACAAATTATGATTTGTGGAAAGTCAAAATGAGGCACTAATTGATGAGTCATGGTTGTGAAGTATGGGAATTAGTTGTTACTAGAAGCACAACCGTAGAGAAGTTAAAAGAATACAATATAAAAGCAATGAAATCAATGATGGGTAGTCTATTAGATTCTGTAAAAGTCAAGGTAAATCAGTGTTCTTTAGCCAAAATTCTTTGTGAAATATACAAAAGCTTTATGCGGAATCCATCCTAGTGCATGGTGACCCAAAACTAGAGTATGTGGAACAAGATCATAAAAATGGTCAAGAATCAAAGGAGATAGATGACATAAAAATTGAAAACACCAAAAGAATAGAACACTATGAAGATGAAGAAGAATTTGAAGTAGAAACTGAAGTAGAACTTATAGCAGATCTTGTGGTTTCCCTAAAATAAATAAATAGATTGAGAGAAAAAAATAAAAAAACTTAAGAAGCATATGCTAGACGTTGAATAGAAGAATCATGACCTTGATGGTACAAATGAGGAAGTTGTTCTTGTAAGACTCCAATTAGAGGAAGTATAAAAGAGAGAATAAATTATAACAAGTCATTTTAAGGAAAGATGTGTGGATTTTAACAAGCTTGAAGCAAAATTTGGTCGACAAGAAAGGAGACATGACGAAGTCATCCCCTTGAAAATTTAGCTAGCAGAAGAAGTGATGAAGATCCAACTGATGAAGAAAGAAGAAGATTGTGAGAAGTTTGAAGACGAAATTATCTCATTGAGAAATGAAGTCAACAAAATATGCAATAATTTGAAGATCACACATGTATTAGATGGCATCCCCATTTGCAATAGATAACCATGTGACCAAACAGGTCTTGGTTATATAGGAGAGGCAAGCTCCAAGTTCCCAAAGGTTAAGTATGAAGAAAAAATGGAAGCTCGTCATCCTTCAAAAGCTAAATCACAATGAAAGTTGGAATAAGGATGAAAGTATTGCTATTCTAAGAAGTTATATTGGTGCTCTCAAGGGATCCATACACAGTGCAAGAAACAGTAAGGATCAGCAAAGTTTTGAGCCTCCTCCAAAGTAAAATAACTTCAAAATACCATCAAGGGAAGCCCACTCAACCAGGTATCAAACCACATTCCTTGTTCATTGTTTTCATGTGTAAATTTTGGGCATAAGGAAAGAGATTGTAAATCATATACCAAGAATGAATGTGTAAGAAATAGAAGCTCTTTAATTAGTCTTCTAGAAACTAGTTTACAAGCTATCAAACCAAAGGTCCTATTGGCTACAACAACAAAAATCATAATTCATTTTCTCAATTATTCAGTTATAATATAGAATGATTTCGTTGTCACGATCTTGGACATATAGCACAAGATTGTAAAAGTAGCATAAAGTGGTCCCCTAAGAAAAACAAGGAAGAAATTTGTCATACTAGGGATATAGAAAATTCCACCATGGTTTGGAGAAGAAAACAAGAAGAGCCAAAGAATGAAAATCATGAGTTAGTCACTAGTCTAAATTGATAAAGTATCTTCAAATTTGAGTGCTCCGACTGAAAATGATGAAAGAGAAGTATGTTTTTAGAAGAGAGGAATAAATTGTTTCTGAGTTTTTAGAAGAGAGGAATAACTCGTTTCTGAGTTTTTAGAAGAGAGGAATAACCTGTTTCTGTGTCACATCAAGTTTACCTTGGAAATTGAAAAGGAAAACCAATTACCTTTCCTAGACATCCTTTTAACAAAAAAAGAAGGAAAACTCAGCACCAAAGTTTATAGAAAGAAGACTCACACAGACATATACCTTCATGCTGACTCACATCACCACCCCAATCAAAAATTGGCATCATCAAAACCCTAACGACCAGGGCTTCCAGAATTTCAGACCCTTACCACCTAGGACATGAGATAGACCATCTCCGCCATGTTTTTCAACAAAATGGGTATAATAAACATGTCATCAACAAAACTATTCACCAAACCCTTAATAAAAACAACTCAAAAATAACCTTTGACATCCCTAAAATCTCTTTACCTTATATAAAAGGAACAACTGATAAAATTTCTAGGATTATTAACAAACATAACATTAAGATTGCCTTCACTCCCCCTAATACTATTTTAAATATGGTAGACTCAGCTAAGGACCCTATAAACCCTAGGCTACAAAAAGGGGTTTACATTATACCTTGCTCTTGTGGTAAAGAATACATTGGGGAAATAGGTAGATCCCTTAACATTAAACTAAAAGAACACGTTGCTGACTTATCCTAGAACATGACAACCAAATCTGCCTTAGCAGAACATGCCTTCTCATCCTCACATTACATACGAATGGAGGATGCCAAACTTGTCTCTAAAGAGGACCATTACCTAAAGAGGAAAATCAAGGAAGCCATAGAAATTGAGAAAAGAAAAAACAATATAAATCGTGATGATGGACTCATTATTAGCAACACCTGGAAACCCTTAATCCATCAAACCTCTTAGGTCTTCAAAACCAATAATAACATGGTATATAGGCAACATGTTATCATTGTTTTAAATAATAATAATAATAATTAAAATAAAATTAAAAATAAAAAAATAAAAAAATAAAAAATACAACAAAATTAAATTAAATAAAATTAAATATAAATTAATTAATTAATTAACGTAAATAAATACACCAAATAATTATTAATAACCTTTTTTACTTTTAATTCGAGAAGGTTTAACTTCGCCTAACACTCTATAATCAAAAAAATAAAAATAAAAATAAAAATAAATAAATAAATAATTAACTAATTAATTAAATAAATTATATAAAAATAAACAATAGGAAATATTATATTAATATATAAATTAGTTTAGATGTATTAATTTAATTCAAAATGAAATAGTAGGTTAATTAAATATTTATATTTTTCTTAATAATTAATTACCTTAAATTAAACAAAATAAATTAGTAGATTAATTATTTATTGACATAATTTTAAATAAAGACATAATTGATTAATTATTTTAAATTATTTTAAAGACATAATTCCATAAATAAATTCATAATCCAAATAAATTATATTAACATCAGTTAAAATTAATATTAGCGTTCATCAAACCGACCTTCTTAAAAACTCCTCATCATTTACTATTTATTCTTCTCATTTGCCCTATTCCTCTCAACTTTTCAAAATACATTTGACGTCTACCCCTGATGATGGACTCACTTGGGAAGTCTGAAACAAACTCAAAAACATGTTATTCCTCTCTTCTAAAAACTATTTTCACCTATATGGATTCTCTCTTTAAAAGAGAAGTATGTGTTGTGCAAAGATCGCATGAAGGTTGTTGAAGTACAAAAAATGAAAGGAAAACAAATATTTGTGAAGATAAGCACAAGAAAAAGATAATCCAATACTAATGAACCAAGCAATATTGTTGTATATCAGTACACTCACGAGGCCAATCTTGGAGATGAACGGGTCTTTGTACCCAAAGATAAAAGGAATGCTAGAAAGAAAAGAAATTTCAAAAAGGTCTTGTTTTATTAAAGAACTCAACATGTTGTTAAAACAAAAGGATGCCAAATTTTTATTCCTGCTTTTATGGGTTACATGGGACAGTGCATTCAGGGGTCAGCTCTACCAATTATCCCAGGTGTTGACAATAAAATAACTTCTCAAAATGATAGCAGCAATGGCCTTCTGAAAAAGGGAGACATTTTTTTTCAAACTTAAACATGATCAAATGGTTTGTTTTTGGGTGATCCCCTAGAGATTATATCGAGTACTATGTTGAGGCTTCCAAGATAGGATATCGTTTAAAATCACTTGAGGAATATCCATTCTCTTTCCAAAAGCTCAACCAAATTTCTATGCATAGTCATGTAGGAGAAGAAATTGAAAAGCCATTACCATTTGTTCTTAGAGGCAAGGGTGGGTGTAAAAACAATGCTATAAATAGTCATGGAAAATAAATTTGTTTCCTAGAATATTCTTCCTTCATCCACTCATGAAGAAATTTTCATTTTTACCATTAGCACATGTGATAGAACTAGAATCTGGAGAAGTTAATGAAGTGATATTTGTTGTTCACCGTTTTGTCTACAGAGTTCCGAGAAATGTAACATCACTTTCAGGGCAATTGAGGGAAGGTATTTCTATGGATACAAGATCACTCTTCATGGCTGAAAAGTATGAGGAAATGTTATTTCCACCAATGGAAAAATTTGTGCTTCCCATTGGAGAGTTATATACAACAGATCAAATAATATATATTGAAGCAACAATGCAGAAGGGCTTCACTCAATGAACCTATGACATATGTGTGTGTTCATGGTATACTAAACAATACCCTTAATTTTGTTGATTTTTAGTAGCTTGGGAGGTATTCCAAGCCCTAGGGTTCAGGGTTTGTAGGGAAAATTCCACAAGAGTCACTTGTGGTCTTGGAACCCAAGCTTGGGGTTTTACAACCATTGTGTTTTGGGGAAAATCCATAGAGCACTTTGGACATGTGATGGGATGAGATGCTAGAGGGTGGAAAGGAGAATCCAATGTTTCGAGAATCATCACAATTTCGAGTTTTTCTTAGTGAGATATGAATTGTTGAAGTTATGGAGTGGGTTTGCACCAAATGAGTTAAGTTCGGCTTGAGTTTAGTAAGCCTCTTGACAGCTAGACAAGCCCTTGTTGGACATTTTGATAAACCCTTATTATGTGTATAAAACGAAGGTGATGTAGAGTCATTTCACTCATCCATTTGTGCAACACATCACAAATAAGGAGCTCATTGAGGAGAGGGATACTTTTTTTTTAGCCGCCACAAAGAAGATGTGACTTGTGTTGAGGATAAAGGATTGTTTTAAGGCCATTTTCAGGTGATCGAGTTGTTGTAAAGAGGGTTGAGGAGTTGTACTAGAGGGTCAAGGAAGAGGAGGATTGTTTGAGGGCCAATTGAGGGTGGTCAGATCCTTATCTAGGTTTCCACATGCTAGAACAACCTTGTTATAGAATGTTGCAGCAGATTGGAGGGAGGCCGAGGAGTTTGTGAGGGCTAGAAAAACCCAGCATCACAACAAGGTGTCTAATCCCCTCAAGTAAGGGCAACCGCACTTCTAAAGAGAAATTATGGGTAGAGTTTTAGGGATGTTAGGGGACTATGTTTTGTGCCCTAGCCAGGCCTAGATTGAAACGTTTGGAGTAGACCTCAAAAAATGAGCCAAGGTATGTTTTGTGAAACATTCTTGTAGGTGTTGGATCCGTGATTCAAATCAATGTTGGATCGATTTCATGGGATAAGATCTTGTATTGATTGGATTGGGTGCCATTGGTCTGGTGGAGGGTAGCGTGTTAGCTAACCAAAGTAGCCCTATATAAGAAATATTGAAGTGACGAAGAGATCTGAAGGTTGGGTGAAGTTTGGTGCCTAATGTGCATAATTTTGATGGAAAAAAGTGATTTCTATATTTACAAATTGGATCTCAAGGATTGGCCAAAATAGAAGAGTAGATTGGATTAGCCTTTGTACATGCAAAAAAAGTGACTTGCAGCAGTGTTAGGTGGCATCCCTCTTGGAGTCTCTGTGTTGTCATTTGAACGACTAAGGGGCAGCTAGAGAGCAGATCAGGAGTGAAGGACTGGTAGGACAAGATACGACAGAGAAGTTGCAACGAAGATTGTCATTATATCTTTTGTTCCATAGACTGTTGTATTATTCAGATTGGTTTAATATAACAAACATTGGGTTGTACATTATTTTACAACATTTTTTAAAAATTGTCTACACTTTTGCTTGTGTGATTTACTGCTTTATATTTTCTGTTGTGCAAAGTAGTACTTGTTGAGATTCTTGTTTTGGTAGCGTCGGAGTTTCTAAGATTATAACCTAGACCTAAGATCTTGAAAATTCAACATGGTACCAAAGTGTGTCTGAGCTACTTAGTAAGTCATTGAATCAAAGGTGTGCACAAAAAAGTACAACTTAAGAGGGAGTTGGTCACATTGTAGGTGACAATGTCGAAGTTGCAGGCAGGTCTTCAGTATGAGGACAAGTTGGAGGGGTTTCCCAACTATAGTCCATGGAAGGAAAGGATCAAGTTGGTCTTGCAGGTCAACAAGATCTGGGAATTTACCGAGAAAGCCATCAAGAAGCCAACTAACCCAAAGGAGACAAAAGTGTATGAGGATTTGGATACGAAGGTGAGATTGATCATCCTATATGGTGTGAAGAATCCTCTAATACCTCATTTGTCCGGGAAGAACACTACACATGACATGTGGATGGCTCTTCAGAATTTTTTCCAGAATAAGAATGAGAACCAAATATTGGTATTTGAGGATAAGTTGAAGTTCACCAAGATGATAAAAGGTGAAGGAGTGACTTCGTATCTGACGATATTGTCTCAGGTCAGAAATGAGCTTGATGTCATCGATGTGACTATTTCAGATAGTGATATGGTGAGGATCTCCTTGAAAGGGTTCACTGAGGAATGAAATACCTTCATCAAAGCGATCGTTACCAGTCTAGAATAGGTTGAGGGACGACTTCATTCAGGAAGAGTTGTGAGATGAGGATCTTCATCCAATGAAGAGGGAAAATGAGGATGTGGAACTTGCAGCACGAATGAAGGGTAAGCAGAGGAAGGACTTGAGTATAGTCAAGTTTTTCTACTATAGAGAGTTGGGTTATTTTTCATTGAGATGTCCGATGAAGAAGAAGGAAGATGGTGAGAAGAGGAAAGGGAAGTAGGTCGCTAGTATTTCCACTTCAGTTGAGATAGATGATCTCACCAAGAGATTGGAGGAGTACTTTGCTATGATCTCTCATTTCTCGCAGGGTAATTTCGATGAGGATTTTTGGTACGTGGACAGTGGTGTGATGAAACATATGATAGGGTCACAGGAGGTTTTTTAGACTCTAGTTGAATGGGACTCAAAGTTTCACATGGTGTTGGGCGACAAGAGTCAAAAGAAGATTCAAGGATTAGGTTTTATGCCATTCAGGATGGAGACAGGATGAGTGATATGGGCCCAAGATGTGCTATTTGTACCAAGACTCATATATAGCGTGATATTTGTCTCGATGATTGAGAAGAAGGGGTTTGAGGTCTTGTTCCAGGATGGGAAGGCAAGACTCAGATCTAGAGGCTCTAGCTCCACAGGGATTATGTTGGTAGTTAAAGAGAATGGTCTCTATAGGGTGACAGGCAAGCCTCAGGATCATGGGAAGAAGAAGTAGGTGGAGCAAGTGCAGGTATCAAAGAATCAGGTGAAGGTACATACTTCAAAGGGGTGGGTACAGGTTACAACAAAGAAGTTCCAGGTTCCAGAGGTTCATATGGTGTTGAGTTCTACCGAGAGCTTGTAGGTTTAGAGGGATAATTTGCAGCCCAAGAAGAGTGTGTGCTTAGTGGGGAGAAAGGGTACTCCTACAAATTCCAAGAAGGAATCATGGAGGGATTGGAAAGAAATACGTGAGAAGAAAAATAAGCAAGATGATTCTAGTGACAACGACACTTCCAAGAGAGGTGTAGTTCAAGCTACAAGTATTGTTGCAGTGGTGAGCACCAAGAGTGGGTGAGTATTGCAAGTAGTGGTGATGATGATGATTTACTTCTTAGTCTTGGAAGTACCTCCCTCGCTAAGAGGGACAGTTGATTTTTGAGTAGCTTGGGAGGTGCTCCAAGCCCTAGGGTTCGGGGTTTGGAGGGAAAAGTGCCACAAGAGTCACTTGTGGGCTTAGAACCCAAGCTTGGGGTTTTTCACCCATCATGTTTTGGGGAAAATCCATGGAGCACTTTGGACATGTGATGGGATTAGATGATAGAGCGCGGAAAGGAGAATATAATGCTTCGATAATCCTCAAATTCTAAGTCGTCCTTAGTGAGATAAGAATTTTTAAAGTTATGGAATGCGTTTGCACCAAATGAGTTAAGGTAAGCTTAAGTTTAGTAAGCCTATTGATAGCTGGACAAACTCTTGTTGGGCGTTTTGAGAAGCCCTTATTATTTGTATAAAAAGAAGGTGAGGGAGAGTCATTTCACTCATCCATTTGTGCAACACATCACAAGTAAAAAGCTCATTGAGGAGAGGGATACCTTTGTTTTAGTCGCAGCAAAGAAGAGGTGACCTATGTTGAGGAGAAAGGGTTTTTTCAGGGCCATTTTCAAGTGACTGAGGTGTTGTTAGGAGGGTCGAGGAGCTGTGCTAGAGGGCTGAGGTGGAGGAGGATTGTTTGAGGGCCAATTGAGAGTGAGCAGAACCTTATCTAGGTTATCACAAGATAGAACAACCTTGTTGTAGCATGTCGCAGCAGATTAGAGGGAGGTCGAGGAGTTTGTGAGGGATAGAGAAACCTTGTATCACAACAAGGGGTCTAATCCCCTCAAGGAAGGGAAACCACACTTCTAAAGAGAAATTATGGACATTGTTTTAGGGTTGTTAGGGGACTTTGTTTTGTGCCCTAACAAGGCCTAGATTGCAGTGTTTTGAGTAGACCTCAAACAGTGAGCCAAGGTATGTTTTGTGAAACAT
Organism: Pinus albicaulis; assembly: GCA_034641835.2. Classification (NCBI taxonomy): domain Eukaryota; kingdom Viridiplantae; phylum Streptophyta; class Pinopsida; order Pinales; family Pinaceae; genus Pinus; species Pinus albicaulis. Next base: position 1,474,339,487 of record CM076580.1, read on the forward strand.
CCTTGTAGGTGTTGGATCAATGATTCAGATCATTGTTGGATCGGTTTCATTTGCAACCTGTGGGAGCCATGTTGAAGGCTCGATTTGGTGATCGGGACCCTTCATAGGCGCAGATCTTGTAGTAATTGGATTGGGTGCCATTGGTCTCGTGGAGGGTAGCGTGTTGGCTAAAAAAATTAGCCCTAGAAAAAAATCTTGAAGTGATGAGGATGGTTGCAGTTTGGGTAATGTTTGGTGCCTAATGTTCAGCATTTTGATGGAAAAAAGTGATTTCTAGATTGGCGAATTGGAGCTCAAGGATTGGTCAGCCTAGAAGAGAAGATTGAATCAGCCTATGTACTTGCAGTGGTGTTAGGTGTCAACCCTCTTGGAGTCTCTAAGTGTTGTCCTTTGAAGGACTAAGAGGCAACTAAAGAGCAGATCGGGAGCGAAGGACCGACAGGACAAGATACGACATAGAAGTTGCAACGAAGATTGTCATTATATCTTGTATTCCATAGAATATTGTATTATTCAGATTGGTTTAATATAACGAAGATTAGGTTGTACATTATTGTACAATATTTGTTAAAAATTGTTTACACTTTTGCATTTGTGATTTACTACTTTACATTTTCTACTATGCAAAGTAGTTGTTGTTGAGATTCTTGGTTGGTAACATCATAGATTCTAAGATTCTAACCTAGACCCAAGATTGTGGAAATTCAACAAATTTGACTACATATTGGAAAATACCTCTAAAAAACACATTATTTAATCCTCTACCAATACGAACCCAATACACCTTAACAATTTTAAAAACCCCTACTTTCACTAGATATTGTAGGTATCCATTTTTTCATTAACATTTTGTATACTCTATATTTTCTCATTAACTTCGAGCTCCATTTTTTCTACCTACCAATATAAAAATCCTCCACCCTTATTATATGTTCAATATATTATGTCATTTTTTCTTCAATATGTATCCCCCAATATGAATGTGCGTGGTATGGTATTTCTCCCCAGTGAAGACCTGCAATAATGTTAGATTTTTCTACAACATATTTTTGGTTTTCCAACACAAATTGAATTCCTAAATCTATTTCTAAAGGTGTCTAATGCAAAAACATTGATAAGACATATGGCATACTTTTTAAGCCAATTATCCTTGACTCAATACGAGATGCTCAAGTATCCATTATCTAAGTTGGTAGTTGTTGCAATCTACTACTCTCAATATGTCATCTATAGGAATCCATAATGGAACATTTTATGAGAGATTCAAAAGGAGCTTAAAAAGGAACTCCTTATTTTTCCATATCACATCCATGGGCTACCAACTTTGCCCATATATCTTCTCTTTATCTGTTTTGCATCAAATTTTATAGTTGCAATAAACCCTACAAACCCAGGCTAGTACAGTGTAATTGTCATGGAAAATTTATGGTACTCCTTATCATGTAGACTATGAATTCAAGGTGAGAAAAAAGAAGTCAGGGGGGAGCATCACGCAAGAGGCACAAGCTTAGGAGGAGCAGTCTATAGTGAAAAAAAAATACATATGGGGGAGTTGATAGATCATGGAAATGAAGTAGACAAGGGGAGCACCCCATTTTCCATTGATGAGTCGAAGGGGGAGAGAATACCAGAAAAGGGAGAAATGGCAGGAGTATTTCCATCAATGACAAAGGGGAAGATTGTTGAGTTGTTGTCATTGGTGTCAAATCAAGGGGAAGCCGTGGAAGGTAAAATTACAAAGATTCAAACATTTGTATTCCTTTGAATTCATCCCATCACTAGAGTTCATTTGGTCTTGATTGTTTTTCCTTGGTCTCAATTTTGATCTTTGGATTTTGAAATTTTATGAAATGGTCATGCCTAGAAGAGGGGAAAGGCTTCAAATTAGGTTTCTTGGAGCACACAACACTACATGTCAACTCATAGTTGCACATAACCGATGGGTGAATGCGCACATAGATGAGTCGGATTGGAATGCAAAGGGATGCCACACACTCGCTAATATATAATATGTGGGTTGTTTACAATGGTGGAAGATCAATTCTATTATTTATAAAAGTAGTCAAGAATTTTTCTTAGACAAGTTGAGCTCAACACATCAAAATTATTTCATTGTTCTAGGTCCATTGTGATCAATTTGGTTTATGGTTCTCAAACGAGGTAGTATTGAAATAAGGGCTCATTCAGGATAGAATAATAAAACCATAAAAGTTGGATTGGTATTGAACAAACAACTTGACATCATAAATCTTGGTAAATTGACAGGAGCATTGCCAAAGCCTCGATTCGTCAAATTAATAATTACAAGTTGAACATTGCATTGACTAGCATCATGATGAGTTGGAAATCCTCAAGGAATTATTGATTATTCACAACAATGTACAGTAAGAAAACAACTTCTCTAAGGTTGTATAACAAAGCTTATTTTTGCGAAGGGTATGGTTCCCAAAATTTGGATCATTTGGATATAGTGATAGCCCAATTATGATGACAAAGTAAGTTAATTAATCACAACAAGCTGATAGAGGTCACAAATTTGACAAAGGATGTCATATGTGGTGGAAGTTTGGGTTCAACTTTTGCTATAACAAACAATATTGATTGTGTTTTCCCACAATTTTTGTTACAAATTGGCATCATTGAGCATGCTCATCACTCTTTCTAAAATATTATTGTTCATGCATTCTACCACGCCATTTTTCTAGGGAGTATATACAGTGGTTATTTGTCTTATGATTCCAACTTTACAATATTTTCAAATTCTAAAGAAGTGAACTCACTGTTGTGGAGGTAAATCCCCTATGTGGACAGAGGCGATCCCTACTAGCCTAGACTAGGTCTAGCAACGATCATTCACGCTATAGTGCAGGTTCCTAATTGCAGATAAACCAACTAGCGATGAAGGCCATCGCTAGTTGGTTTATTTGAAATTAGGAACCTGCACTATAGCATGAACGATTGTTGCTAGACCCGGTCTGGGCTAGTAGGGATTGCCTCTGTTCGCGGAGGGGATTTACCTCCACAACACTCACCCTCATTATCTATTCTTAAACATTTAATTGTTTTGACAATTTTCTTTTCTTTCATTATTCTAAATTGTTTAAATGTGTCAAGCACATCAACTTTTCTTTTCAAAACATAAACCCACACTTTTCTAGATAAATCATTTATAAATATTACAAAATATGACAATACTTTGAAAGACCTCATAAGGGATAGTCTCCAAACATTAGAATGAATATATTTAGGTATTCCTTTCCTATCATGACTAAATGCTTAAAATATTTGTCTACACTATGTTCCAAATATACAATCTTTGAATAAATTCAAATTCAGAGATTTCAAATATGGAAATAACTTATGATTTAATAATACCTTAGTCATTTCTCACACATATAACCTAGTCAATGATGTCATAAACAAGTGGATCCAATTACCTCCTCAGATTTCATCATTTCTTTGTTGATCTAATTACTTCCTTCCAACTTGTGAAGGTCCCATGTCTTGGTAGCCTTCATGTTCACTAAAGTAGCCTTGGACACTTTCGATGTTCCACCTTGCCTATTTTCTTAGAAGCACAAAATTCCAAAGCTCCAAAAGAAATTAGGTTTTTATTTAATTTAGGTACATGTCTCATATCTATTAATGTTTTTAAAACACCATCAAACATTTTTATTTTAACACTCCCAACCCCAACAATCTTAGATGAAATATTATTACCCATAAGTATAATTCTACCATCAATGGTTGCACATGTTGAAAATCGATTTTCATGTGGACACATATGATGAAAATCACCATAACCTAACGGAAAATTTTCATAACATTTAGGAACATTACAAATAGACAACACTTCATGAATCATACAAGACCCTGATTGAACCAAATTTTTCTCCTTTTTTTAGTCTTCCTTGAATTTGTCTCTTCCAACAATCCTTCTTGATATACCCTAATTTGTTGCAAAACCAACATCTAAATTACTCTTCTTTCCTTTTGAATTTTACCTGATGTACATCTCAATTTATCTCCTCTCTACATTGACCTCTAATAATTATTTCTTTTGGCATGGAGGTTTCAATTTTTGCTTTCCTCCTCGCCTCTTTAAACAAAAAAAACTCCAACAATAATATCAAAGTCAAGAGTATTAGTTATGCGTTAGCTAATGGAGGTTACAAAATGTTCTAACAATGCAAGCAATGGACATAATAATTTAATTGTCTTACCTTTGCCATTGAGTTTTACATCTATGCTATTTAACTAACAAATGCTTATTGAACACTGAACATGTTTAAGGGCCCTACAACTTTTGTACCTTCTTTCATCTTCAAATTGTTTAGTTGCCTCTTCAAATATATCCAATTTGTAAAGGATATTGTTGGCATGTGATCGCACATAACATGGATAAGTGGTCCCTATAAGGAAATCACGGGGCAGAGGCAGAGAAGCAATTACCATTAGCGAAGTAAAAGGCAGCAGAGAAATAGTTAAGACAAATAAACAGCAAGGGCAGAGTCATGAATGAGGTTGGGTCAATTTGTGCACACGTTCAAGTCGAGTTGTGAATGCTAAATCAGATCAAGTCGTGAACGCGAGGCAAGTATTCCATGAACAAATAAGAAATGGTCGGGCACAACCAAAGAGACAAGGTCGACAAACCATAGCAAGGGATCAGCGAGGATCGTTGATCTGAGCATCTCGAAATGACGAAGATTAAAATTGAAATCACAGATTGAAAGAGTTGCAAGATAGTCAAAAAGTGTAAAATTTAAATATGTCGAAGTGTGATGTGTCGCCACACTTCCTTTCATTTCATTTCCCTTGAAAATGACTAAAACCCTACCTTTTCTACCTTTCCGCTTCATTTATCTACTTTACCTTTTTCACCACTACATCATTGTTTCTCCTCCTCTTTTCCTATCTCCCCGATTGTGATTAAAGTGGGCGAGTCCCCCTGACTTGTCACCCCTTTATCTCCCGCCATCCATTGCACTTCGCAAACATTACAACTTATCATTTAGGCGCCCGCAATGTATTTCTTTTAATTTTTGATGTGGTGTTTGACCCCACCACAGCAGCTCCTCCCCCCACTTCTTAGTTGCTTATAACAAGAAGCTAAGATCTGTGATGTACGATGCAGTCGACCCCACTTTCCCCTGACACATTTCTTACCTCTTCCCCGTGCTTCGCACTTTGTATCCTTTAAAGTTTACCTCTGTTGTTTGGTGTTAAGAGTTGCGATCTGCGGGTAGCGGTCAGGTCCCACCTTCCTCCACATCACCCTTTTCTCCCCACCCTCCATCGCAGATCGTATATTATAACCTTTCACATCGCAACAAAAAATTAAAACCTGTGATTTCCAATTTGTGATATATCACATCGCATTTGTTTTAATTTACCTTTGAAGTGCCCGCAACCTATTCTATTTAACTTGCGATTCGGTCAGGTCCCACCTTCCCTCCACGTCACTTACCCTCTCCCCGCGCTTCACACATCACACATTTTAGAGTTTACCTCCATGAATTATTGTCAAAGATTTGTGATTGCGACATGGTTTGGCCCCACCATAATACGCTCCTCACCACCCTCCACCTTTCCTCCATCTCCAAACGCTCCCTCCTCATCTGATGGTCCTTGTTTCATTTTGCACCCCCTGCAGCTTTCGAACTTTAACCATTGGGGGGGGGGGTCTGAAATGGGTAGTATCCATTACCGCCCACTCATCCACGTGTCATCCTCTCATCATTTTTCACCCCCTCCCCCTCCGATACTGGTTACCACTTGAGACCCCCTTCGAAATTCGGTTCCCATTTGGAAATTCAAAAACACCGCATGGGATTTTGAGGTGGAACATGCAGTTGTGGTTTATGTGGTTTTTTCAAGAGATATTTGCTAAAAGAACTAGGTGTGCTCGGTATGATAGACCTCTCCATAAGGGATTAAGTGGAAATCACCAAACTAAGGGAGTGTAGGTTTGCGAGCAATAGATGGAATTATAAAATGACAGTCAGCTTGTCCACCTACGACCGCTCCTATCCATACCGTCTTAAAGGCTCCCATTATTGGCCTCAATGGGTGACCATGTCCTTTCTATTTTCAGTTTAATTTTGATGATTTTGCTGGTGAAATCTCAATTTCACCCCATTCTTGTTTTAATTCTCTTAGTACAAAAATTAATTTCTTAATGTACGCTCTACAAGTTAGGTAGGATGTTTTGATTTCATAGATATGGGTTAAATGATTAGTACCGTATGACCCTCAGAGACAAATCTATATGTAGGGAATTCTAAGATGAAAGAAGGGTTCTTGAATTTTGGAAGAATTTTGCAGTAGTTTTGTATGATTGTGCTCCCTGTGCTTTGAGATACATATTTGGGAAATTTGTTTGAAGTTAATATGTTATAGTGTTGTTATTTGGATTCCAGATAGAGCAATGAGTAGTATGTATATGTTTTCATCTGTTATTAGTAATCTCATTTTTTATGCTACACTTATTTGAAGGTCCGTGTAAGATAGCTATTGGTAGTCTGCAATTTTATTGATGAATTTGTGTTTGCATAACGCTCGGGTGTTAATGCTCATGTATTAAGCTTGTTGCACTCCCTTAATTTGCACTCCATGAACCTCTATTGTTGCCAATATCTCATTCATATCTACTTCCTCTGAGGTCGGAGGGGACAAATTCTTAAATCTCCTAACCTTGTCTCTTGTGGGTTCCTTCTCCACTCTTCCTCAATGCCATTGCACAGTTTAAAGCTTCTGCTCATTGTTTTATACTTGGCCCATCTAAAAGCAATCAGCCTCACAGCCTCCTAAGCCCTCTCACTGTTTGGGGAATTCACATGAAGAAGGCTCAAATGGTCTTCTCCATTCTTGAACCACCAATACCATTGTTCTCTTGACCCATATATCTGATAGAGGTATTCATATAATTGTTCACATTTAACCTATGATTGTAATATGTTCTAGGCACTGGTATTTTGCAACTCAGGGCTGTCTCTAGGAGCTACAACATCTTTTTGGCGTTGTTTCCAGGGAAACAAATTAGAAAGCCTTTTCCCTTGGATACGACATTATATTAACCCTTCAGTCAGGTGAGCACGAATGGTTGAGAGTTGCATAACCCTCACCTTGGAGACTCCACTGTTATTAAAGTGCAAGTCAATTATAATCCTGGATTACAAAAGGCCTCATACTTGATCACATACTTTCCAGCAGAAATCCCCTTCTGTGTCTGATCCTGAAAAGATTATATTTAGGAGACTAGAAGGAGAAGTAGCCTAGCCAAGCTAACCTTCTCTTATTTACTCTATAAGCTTTGCCTTCCTCCTCTCAGAAAGGTAACATCTATGGTCCTGGCACCAAAACCCGCATACTTGAGTATTCTCTAGAAGCCTTTGCTTTAGCCAGTTCAATTATAAACATCGAAGTTGAATCCGCTAATATTTCTTTGCCTCCCTTGCACCCTACTCCCGAAGCTGAAGATATTAAAGAATTTATAGTACTCCATAGCTTTATACAGACTAATATAGCAACCTATATTCAACACTCACCTGTTATACCACAGCCAATTCATCCTCAGAATTTACCTCCACTGCCCCTCATGGTTGTACTTGGCTTCCTCCTTAATAAATATGATCCATTGGATTTACCTCAAGTATTGAATGACATGCCTCAAGATTATCTAAAGCTCCTGCCTCAGTTCACAGGGGAAGATGTGGTGTTGAGGCTTTTTGTCCAATCCTTGGATGGCGAGGCTCGGAAATGGTTCAAAACTCTTGTTGATCACATGATCACCACTTGGGAAGAAATGGAGAATTCCTTCACAGTAAAATGGGGAGAAAAGAGGGATCATGGATAGCTCCTCATAGAGTTCAATATTCTCACGAAGAGACACAATGAGGATGTAACAGAATTTATAAAGAGGTTCAATAAGATTTATAATAATCTTCCTCCTGAAAGAAAGCCTCCCCAAGCAGTTGCTAAGGTGGTTTTTGTTAGGTCCCTGTAATTTGTCAGATTGGCAAGACCAAATGTACAAGGGTAACATCAAACCAATCTTTGGAGTCCTAGGACCTAGCCTTCCCAGACTTAGAGAGGGCTCTCTCTATAATTGTGTAAAATATGTGAACTTGATTGATTTTAGGGTTTTGATTTTAGACTAGTTATAAGGATTAGGGTTTGTTTGTTTGTTTGTTTGGTTGGGTAGGTTGTCAAGAAGAATAGATAGAGTAAGATAGGTTTAGACCATTGGGTTATGGAGTCTCCAAAAGGACTTGATAAGTACAACAATAGGTCAAGGGTGTCTCGGAGGGCAAGTATAACAAAGCCCAATGGATCTTCAAGGCTTATGTGAGTGAAGTGAACATTAATTGGTGAAATAAGTAGGTTTAAAGGGAAGTTAAGAATCCTTTAACATGTACTATAACAAGGAAAATCTTTAATACCACTATGCATAAATAAATAACCAAAGACAGGGCATACCATAAGCTTATTTGACTAAACCCTAGCAAGTAAACATCAAGACAATATAATTCCAGCAAATCATAGAGAGAAACAAACTTGTAAATTCTCTAGTGATTTCACCTTCAAGCAAAGAAAACATTCAAGATAATAGTAATGATCAAAGAAATGGAACTCCTAAAATTCCTTAATCATACTACAAAGAACTTCAAAGCAACCATTCAAGAGGGACAAAAGGGCAGGGAAAACCATAAACCTCTTTATTCAAACCCTATTTAGCAATACTTCAAAGAAAAGACCTCAAAAACAATGTTTTAAGTCATACCAAAGGCAGGTCTAATCATAAAATTCTTTGACATGGACTCCATTGAATCATTCTTGAGATAAAAAAGTTGAGTGGGATTAGAGAGAAACTAATAATTCTCTAAAATGACCTAGCAAAGGAAAACATGCAAGCAATATAAAGCAGATAGAGCTAAGGTGCCTCTAAACAACATTTCTTAACCTAAACTTTATGTTCTACTGCATGAGAAAGATGAAACAAAATGATAACATAAGAAAAAAATAACTAATTTAGAAAAAAATCACCATTAGCCATGCTCATGAATCCTGCAAGTGTGCTTGGCTCCATTGTCATCCAAATCAAAGCATTCATAGCATTCCAAAGCCAATTTCTCTTCAACTCCAAATCTATGTATTAAGCCTAACAATCAACCAACATGTACAATGAGCCCTCAATGCAGTATTTAACTAGAAAAGGAGGATAAAAACCCTAGATAGGTCTCCAAAATATGATTAATTACATAATAAATGCCATTTGTGTCCTAAGAGACCATGCAAGGCCCAAGGTGCAAAATATCTAACTTAATAAATGCAAAAATAAATGCTAACATAACTCCTCAACCAACTCTGGAGTGATTTTCCTCAAAAACCCTCAAAATATCTTTTTCATTAATTCCAAGTGTCTTTTATTAACTTTCTGGCAAGGGCGCAACACCAATACTAGGAAAATAGGTCTTTTGCGGTTGAGTTTTGGAGGCCTTCCCGGTGTCCAAATGAGCTCCATGATATCTCATTGGAAAGCTTGTCCAGTATACTTTCTAAAACTTCCTTTAGTTTTATGATTAGATTCCATTTACCTGCTCAAAAAATAAATCTCCCAAGACTGCTCAGGGCACAGCGCCAGCTCTAAAAATAGGGCAAAAAGTTGATTTTTAGGTGGTTTTTGGCACTTTTGGAGGACCAGTTCTGCTCCAAATGAGTTGTAAGTTGGTGTGGGTGATGTCCTTGGCCTGATGAACAAAAAAATGTAAACCATTCATCCATTGGGTGCCCCTAAAAAGAGTGCAACACCAATGATGTTGCGCATTTGGCCCTTCAAAACAATCAAAAACTCAAAAAACTCGAAAACTTGCCAAAACTTGAATTTATCTTGTTGATCATGTTTGGGCTTGTAGGGATGCATCAGCAAGAATGTTAAGTTTTTCTTTGTCCTTAGCCTCTTTTTGGGCTTGAATCTTTGCAAGGGCTCTTTTGAGCTTGGCCCCCTCAATATTGTTTCTTAAGGCATAATGCCTTGCCATCTTCTTCTGGAGGTCAACGTCCCTCTTGCTCTTCTCCAACAGGCCCCCTAAGTGTATGTTTGCCCCCTGTAGCCAAGGTTCCCGGTCATATTCTATTTCCATGGCAAGCAGCTCACTTGGAGTGAGCTGCTTTGCCAAGGCTGTCTCTTGCTCTCTCCCCTTGGCTAAAGATTTCTTCAAGCCAATTTTTCTTAGCCTCCTCCTAGGAAGTTGTTCTTCCTCTTCCTCCATGTCATCATAAGTGCCCAAGACTTCATCTAGCTTTACCTTTGTCTTTTTAGCCTATTTCTGAGCTCTGATAGCTCTGATCTCATAGATGGCCTTTTTTACCTCCAGCTACTTGTTTTCAACCTCAAAATAGTGGATTACATTCTTGGCCCTACCTAGGTTGTTTTGCAGATATTTAATTTGGGCATATTTGCTTTTGAACAACATGCTTGTGATCCTTTGCTCATTTTCATCATCACTGTCAACATGAGTAAGTTGAAACTCTTGTTCAGTCTCATGTTGCTCTTCTTCTTCTTCATTAATTACCTTTTCCTTACCTTTATCAAGTTGTTTGGTTGATGTGGAAGGCATGGCCCATTGCCTGTTAAGGGCAGCAAACACATGCCTATTTCCCCTTTGGTAGGTTAAAGGAAAAGGTTCAATTTTCATCATTTCTATGCCACTTGTTTCACTGCCATTATTGCTGCCATCATGACTATCATTATCTTTGGTACCATCACTACTTTCATGGCTCTTTGACCCACTATCATCATCCCCACTGATTTCTGCTTCATTTCCATCATCCTCACTGATTTGTGTCTCACGTCCCTCATTACTCTTTTCTTCACTGCTCTCTTCCTCTTTGCTTTCTGCCTCATTGCTTGACTCCTCATTTCCATCTCCCTTACTATTTTCTTCCTCATTTCTCTCTTCACCTTTTGATGCACTAGTACCATGAGATGAGGGTGAGGGATTATGTAAAGGTTATGAAGGAGGAATCTCATCAGGATGTGAAGAAATGTGAGTGGATGGTGAGATGGACGAGTCATCATGAGGTGAGGGAATGTGAATGGATGGAGGAATGGGAGGATGAGAAGATGAAGGAGAATCTTGTTGCTATTGGGCTTGTGGAGAATTAAACACCTCATTGGCAATGTAGGTTTCCCAAGGAATACCCTTCTGCTGCAATTGATGCATAACAACCATTTTGATAAGAGAGTGGTGAAAGAGGATTTGCATCTGCTAAGGATAGTCTCTCTTTTGTACAATATAGGACATTTTGTCAATGCTTCTATAGAGGTAATAGGGTAGGTGCAGCATCCTCACCCTAGTAAAGTGCATGAGAAACCTAATGTGATAGGAGTAAATGCAGGAGAATATTCCTTCACATGTAAAATACTTCATAATGATTCTCATCATAGGTGCATATCTGTCAAGAAAATGTGAGAAAGAATAGATGGATTTATTGTGGTCTTTGTATCTAGGATTTAGGTAGGGTTCAAAGTAGCTCATGTCTAGATTGGATTGCTTGAACCATTTCTCACCCACACTTGGTATCCCAGTGGCATTGGAAATAGCATCTGCAGATAGCTCAAAGGTTACCCCTGCAAGGTTAACTTATTTTTCATGCAAGTTAAGTATGAAGAGCCTAGTTAGCTCAGGGTGGTTTTGCACCTACTGTACCTTCTCTCAAAAATCAAAGCATCCTACATGCTTGAAACATTGAACAGTAAGGGGAGATTCCATTAGCTCCCTTGTGTTAGGGGGTTCAAACCTATTTATCTTTCCACCTTTGTGCCCATGCCTCCTTGGCATTTGAGGCTCTCCACCACTATCACTGTCTCCCTCTCTTGACATTTTGAAAACTCTGCCTCGAGAAAAACTTAGGACTACAAATGGAAATGAGATGAAGGGATGGTGGAATGGTAGCCTTTACAAGTGAATGTGATGAATGAGTGAGGATGTAAGTATATGAGAATGAGGAGTAATCTGACAATTCAATGATAACCCTTTTCTGACATGTTCAAACTCTATTTTTTGAAATACTAGGGCTAAATGTGAAATTGAGATGAAAGTGAGATGATGGAGTGAAATTTTTTTTATGTAGGGACTGATTTTTATCTCAAGCTTGGATGGATGAAAAACCTTAGACCAATGCAACCACCATTGTTATGACTAATACTCTTTATAAACAGACAAAATGAGGTTCAACAGTGATGTCAAGTTTAAGTCTTAGGGTAGCCTCTTAGGGTTTTAGTTTCTTCCCATTAAATGATGACAAAATTCTTGAACATGGGAGGATGACCTATAATTACCTCTGCTAGTGCTTGGAGAAGCCTTGGTGATGATTTGAAGTAGTCTTGAGGTGATTTGAATGGTCAAAATGCTTAGAAGGCCCTCCTAGCCAAAAGCGCAACACTCAGTCTCAGGGCGCATCGCTCAGTCCTAAACGCATAACGCTCAAATTTTATTCACCGGGTGACTGTCAGGCAAGAAAGAAGCACTCGGCCAGGTGCGCTACGCCCAGTTCTAGGTGTGCAGTGCCTTTTTAATTTGCACGGGGAGCAACTACCAAGCATGCAGTGCTCGATTCCGGGGGCACATCACCACAATAATTTTTCTCAAATTTGTTTGGAAACTCGAAAAACTTCCTCTCCTTGAAACTTCTAACTCTTTGAAAGGGCACAATGATTGACATGAGATGAAAAATGATCTTTTATAGACTAGGGAAATTGATTAAACCTTTGAAAACCCACTTCTTTAATGTTTAAGTCTTTTTCACTCTTTTACTGATATTCTTTGACTTTTTGCTTGTAGGTTGTTGGAGTTATGAAACTTGCTCTTCTTTTGATCCTAGAGCAATCACATGCTTATTTTGACACCTTTTTTATGATTACCTACAACCTCAAGCTTCAAAATCCTCTGTGGTTTCCATTGTGAAGCTCAACTTATCCTTTCATCTTTTGTCACTGACCCTCTTACACTGTTTGCATGCAGGTTGATAAAATGATGATTTTGAGTTTTCCCTTTTCTCCTTAAGGCATGAAAAAATGATTTTGAGACTTTTGGGACTCAAACACAAGGCAACATCTTCCGAAAATTTCTGTGGTTTCCATGACAATATTCAACTTATCTTCTTTCACCTTGGCTGGCAATTTGTTGGAGTCATGAAATTTGTCTTTCCTTTTGATCCTGGAGACTTTGATATGTTTGTTTTGACACAACAGCAGCCCTAAAAACGTCCTTCACTTCCACCTTGGAGTTGATCCTCATCTTTTGCTCATTTATACATGGCAAACTCATTTTGACAATTTTGGGATTTGATCAGAAAATGACATCTTCAAAATCCTTCCTTTGCTTTCACCATAGGGTTTAACATCATCATTTCACCTTCTCTGGTAACTTTTCCAAAACCCTATGCATATGGAGTGCTTTAATAAAATCATCAGTGTTGTCTTCTAATTTCTCTATAGCCCTTTCAAGTTCATTCATTTATGTCCATTGCACCTCACCTTTTTCCCTATCTCATAAATCTTATTACACACTTTCTTCATGTTTGGTTTGGTACGCCTCATCCATGGTCATTTCTGCATTTTATCACTGCTTGGCACTCTGTTGGACTATCAAGCTCAAAAACCTAGTTCTTCTTAAGACCAAGTGTTTCATGTCTTCCTTGCTGCAAGATGTCTTCATTCAGGAGCAGACCTCCTAACTCATCAACTCTCTGTTGATAGACCTTTTAACACTCCTGCATAAGTGTTAAAGTTTACATTTACCTCTTGCAGAATTTGAATTTGATAAGGTAGTATTCTTTGGAAACTTTTAGATATTTTCTTGAATAACCATGTCTCAACATTTCAATACCTCTAAACCATATTTTAACAAAGAAAAACAGTGTCTGAAACATCTATGATGACCTTGGAACATATGAAACCATACTTGACCTAGTGGGATGGTGCTTTGACCTGATTTTGGCTAAAAATTGGCTTGGAGTCTTCAAGTGAAAAACAGAGTATCGTTCAAAGTGTTGTATTGAAGATCCAAAATCCAATGTACTTGATTTATCTAAAGACCCTACAAAGATAGTTTTGAGACCATCAATGCTTGATGAACTTGGGGAACTTGGGAATGAGTTGGCTTATATGAAACCCTAGATGGAAAATAGAGTTATGGGCAAGGGAAAACAGAGTAATGAGATCATAGGCAGGAAAGAAGGATGGAGATGAGAGGAATAAGCCCATAAAGAGTTTTTTAGGAGTGATAGGGTAACCATGAAATTCCAAACTGATAGAATAGTGAAAAAGTTTGAAAAGGATAATGAAGGCAGTGAGATTTCTAAAACTCACAATATTCAAGGAATGTTGTTTTCAGAAATCTAGAACCAATATTTAGTCATCTACAGATAATGAAAATTATTGATGACTAATGGTGGCTCACTTGGGGAGGGTAGCTCCTTTTCAAGAGGTGTCCAGAACCTCAGAGTTCAAATCTCTGAGTTTTGAAGACTAATACCTTACTTGTAATTGTCAAACCTCCTTTTTTCACTTGTTGATTCACTCCTGTTCTTTTGAAGATATGATCTAAAAATATGAAAAGACATGATTGCTTCAATATCAGTTCTACCTACTCATCATACTTTGCCTAACATTTTTTCTTCACTTGGGTGCATTTGAATTGGCAAACCCTTGACATAATTTTTTATTTTGAAAGCATAAAAACTATCTGCTTCTACCCTTGTCACTTCCAAGAGTTCAGATTAGGTTGATGAACTCTTTATTCTCTACCTACTCTACTTATCTATCAAGGTTAAGCTGTTTGAAATATTTTCATTCTCTAACCTACTAACATGAAATTGAAAACATGACCAAACGAAGGTTAAGCAATCTAATTTGTCATGGGCTATGGCATTTTGGACAAGCTACACACTGACTTTATTTTTGTACAAGTGAAGCTAGAAAATTGAGGGCTAATCATTTAGAATTTGTTACCTATCCCTTTCTTTCTCCTTTGGTTCAGATTTGAGCATTGAAACCAAATATCTTTTCCTAATCTAATCTACTGACAAGCCAAGTTTACATGGTTTGGAAAATCCTCTTTTACTAACCTATCAGCAGAAATTTAAAACATGTTCAACCATGATTAGGCTAAATGACTGAACAATAATTTCTTTTCTTCAGAAGCAATGGCATTTAGTCTTGCACACTTTCAGCAATACTATTTTTGGTATGGGGTTGTACCTCTTCTTTTTACATGCCCTCTTTTTCTTCTTTTCTTGTTTTTGTGTTTTTATTTTTCTGATCTTTTGTCAAGCAATGTTATGTACAATGAATGAAAACTTCAAACTAGGAATTTCAACAAAAATAGTGCTTGAGCACCTTGCCATTGACAGGAACTCCAAACAACTCTACTCCATCCAGTTCTTGTAGGAATAATGCATTTTTACCTCTAACTGAATGGGTGATGTACGGACCCTTCCATAGATTTTCAAATTTTCCATGCTTGCCTTTGTCCTCTCTCCTTGAATCCAATTTTAGCACCTTGTCTCCAATCTAGAAATCATTGGCCTTGTTCCTTCTGTCAAAGATCTTCTTGATGTTCTCTTGCACTGCTTGTGTTCTTTTGTAAACTTCTTCCCTTGACTACTGCAAATGAATGGTTTGGTTCAGCCTCTTTTGTATGTCTCTCTCCTTTGATTGTACCTCTTGGAGAAGCTTCATTACCGGAACTCTCAAGGATGTTGGGAAAACTGCATCCATGCCATACACTAGTTGATAGGGAGACATGTTAATAGATTTCTTGCTTGTTAGTCTGTCAGCCCATAGTGCATGCACTAGTTTGTTATGCCATGAATTTTTGTTCTCTTCCAACAGCTTCTTGATGATGTTCACCAAAATTTTGTTAGAGGACTCAATCAGCCCATTACCTTGAGGGTAATAAGTTATAGAATGCCCTAGTGTGATGTGATTCTTGTAGCAAAATTCTACAATTCTCTTGGACTTAAATGCAGCAGCATTATCGGTGATGATATTTTTAGGACAACCAAATCTGGAAAATATGTTGGTTTCAAGGAATTTAATGATGACTAAGTCAGTGGCATTCCTTAAAGGGATGGCTTCTATCCATTTGGTGAAATAATCAGTTGCGGTAAGGATCCATTTGTGTGTGGCAAATGAGGCAGGGTGAATTTTTCCAGTGAAATCTAAACCCCACTATTGAAAAGGAGTTTCAACACTGTTAGGATGTAAAGGTAAAGGCAGTAGTTTTCTCTTTCCATCAAATATTTGGCATTTATGGCAAGTAGCAACTAGCTTGTGGATATTAGGGAAAAGAGTAGGCCAATAGTAACCAGCTCTAAGGATTTTATTGGCAATGGTTTTCCAGTAGAGATGACCTCCACACTATCCTTCATGAAACTCATGCATTATTCTATCTGCATCATCTCCAAATAAACATTTAAGCAAGATACCAACAGAATTTTTCCAATACAAAGCTCTATCTAGAATGCAGAAATTTACAGCCTTTAGTTTCAAGAATCTAGCTTTTGTTTTGGACAAAGCAGGAGGAGAATTAAGATTAAAAAGCACATACAATATATCAGCATACCAGATTGAGTTCAAAAATTCTTCTTCAATGGGTGGAGTCTCCATTTCCTCTTGTTCATCCAAAGAATGTATCATGTTTATGTCTAATGCTTGAAAGTTTACTTCAGCCATGAGTTTGGCAAGTCCTTGTCCTTTAATTAGTTTAGTGGGTCTGATTTCTAAATCATATTCTAAGATTACAGCAATCCACTTGCCTATTTTACCATCAGGGTATTGATTCAGTATATCCTTGACAACTGTGTGTGGAACAAAAGCAATGACATGTGAATGAAAGATGTAAACTCTAAAATATTTTAAGGCTTTGATTAAGGCAAAGGCTTGTTTCTCCATGATGTTATATTTCAGAGGGTCATCTCTCAGTGCCTTGCTGAAGAAAGCTATGGGTTGTTCTTGTCCCATCATGTTCTTTTGTAGCAATACTACAGCAATAGTGTGTTCCGATGCAAATGAGAAGATAAAGAAATCCTTGGTAAATTCAGGGCAGATTAGAACTGGTGTTTGGGTGAGTGCTTGTTTTACCAATTCAAATGATTGTTTGGCTTTTGTGGTCCACTTGACTCCTATTTATCTTTTAAGAATGTTTTTAATGTTTCTTAGGAGTTCAACAAGTTTTGGTATGAACCTTCCTAGGAAGTTAATCTTTCCAATGAAATATTGCAGCTCTTTAATGTTTCTAGGGTGGTTGATATGAAATATACCCTCAATCCTTTTGGGGTCTATATTAATCCCTCCTTCGGATATGATGTGGCCTAAGAGTTTTCCTTCTTGTAGACCAAACAGAGTTTTCTTAAGATTTAAGGATAGACCATACTTCCTACACTTTTCAAAGACCTTTCTTAGGTGAACTAGGTGTTCTTCATCAGTTTTAGAATAGACAGTGTTGTCATCAAGGTATATCACAATGAAGTAGCCTATGTCTTCGGAAAAGGCAATTTCCATAGCTCTTTGTAAAGTAGCCCCTGCATTCATTAACCCAAAAGGAATTTTGACATACATGAAGGTGCCCCAAGGTGTTGTGAAAGCGACTTTGTGCTAATCACTTAGAAGTACTAGCACCTGATTGTAACCGAAAAAACCATCAAGAAATGATAGTCTTTTAGAGCCTACCACCCTTTACAGTATATGATCCATATTAGGTAAAGGGTATTTGTCTTTCAGGGAGGCTTTGTTTAAGTTTCTAAAATATATGCATAGCCTAATCTCCCATGTTTTCTTTCTTACCGAGACAAGGTTTGAAACTCATTCTGAGTACCTAAGTGGGACTATGATTCGAGCATCATACATCTTTTTTATTTCCTTCTCAACTAGAGGCACTAGAACAAGGTTTATTCCTCTCAATTTATGCTTGAAGGGCTTTTGGTTTTCCTTGAGAGGAATTTTATATTGAATAATATTTGTGTCATAGGACTTCAAGTCCTCATAACCCCATGCAAGCACATCTTTAAATTCTTTGAGCAGCTCAATGTATTTCTATTTTATGTGAGGTGGCAAAGTTTTGGACAACTTTATCATTTTGGGTTCTTCTATACTGCCTATGTTGCATTCTTATACATCAATCTTGGTGGATTCCATTTTTGGCTTCCTAGAAACATCATTGAAATCAAAAAAATCTTCTAAGGGAGCAAGACCTCTTGGTAATGAGTTATCTTTGTATTGCAATAACTCAAGTTCCTTTTGATCCGGGTCCCTAGAAAATTATGCCTCATGAAGGTGTTCAAGAAGATTTATATCAGCAGTAGGAAATGGCTATGTTTTGGGTGTTTGTTCTTCATTAGGGCAGTCTAGTTCATCATCTAAGTCTAGTTTTTGCATTTTAAATTCATTCTTAGATTGTAGAAAATCCTCAATTTGTCTGTCACCTTCAAACACTTTCCAATAATCTATGTTGTCAGGTACTGTAGGTCTATTTTTGAATTTTACCGTGTATTTTTCATTGGCATGGGGTACTTGGAAAGTGCTGGCAGCAAAGTCTAGTTCATTGGCAAGGTTGTTTTGAGCTCTTGGGATGGAGGTAAGTTCATATTTCTCAAATGTCTTCAGGAGGCCTAAGGAAACATTCATGTATTCTCTTAGCCTAGGATTCTTGGTTGAATATTCTCCTTTTATTTGTCTAATTATTAGCTCAGAATCTCCTAGAACAGAAATCTTTTTAGCCCCTATGTTTTTCAACAAGTGTAATCCCAGGAGAAGAGCCTCATACTCTAAAATATTGTTTGTGCATTGAAAATCTAGTTTGTAGGAGTGGCCTTCATTGGTTTTATGTATCCAAACACCTACTCATGAACCATCTTTGCAACAAGAGCCATCAAAGCTCATGTTCCAAAGTGTCTCAAGTTCAGATTCACCATTATTTTGTTGTTCATGGCTGCTAGAGTTTTGGCTGTCACGTTCTTCATTTTGTGTTTGGTTTGACTACTCTAATAGGCCTTGTTATTCTTCTTTTTCATTTACTTTTTCATTAATTTCATCTTCATTGTACAAGATAAATGAGTCAAGGTCTAAATGGATAGAATAGAGAGGGGTGTTTTTTGGCCTATCTTGCTTACCATATATTTCATGTGAGATTCTATGTAAAGTCTTATTGTTTGGTTAAAGACTAGAATGGTAGCGTATGTCATGTCCATTTGGATGTTTCCTTGGATTTTGGCTCCTCGTGATTTAGATAAAAGCATGCCATACTTTGGGGGAATGTCAACCACTACAATGTCCATAACTAGGCCTTTAGCTAGTATTTGTGCTAGATTGACACATAGATCTTTGATCAGACCCAAAAATTTGACACTAATTGAATCGAAAGAGTATAAGTCTTTATAAGGTTTGGTTATTTTGAGGCCTAATCTCTCCATAACTACCTTTGGCATGAGATTGTGTGAAGTACCAGAGTCTAGCATAGCATTGTGTAAGATTTTTTCATGAATGTTTAAGTTGACATAGAATGAAGGGATATCGCCTTCTTGATATTTTTCCTCTACCTTAGGTCCAAACAATAGCTCTGGCTTGTCATCAATCAAATTTGGAGTGTCGGTGTCATTTCCTATGTTCAAATCTTTCAAAAATTGGGATCTATATACATCCCAAGTTACCAGTTCAGTAAGAGGGATGGTTATTTTTATCTTGGAAATATCACCCTCAAAACTGAATGGTGTTGGTGTTTTTGGCATATTTACATCATTTTTATCATACATGGTCTTTTCAGCGACTTTGGTTTGCTAATTTTCATTTGGAATGTCAGTTAAAGCAGTTTTTCTAGGGCTACTAGTTGATGTACTAGGGCAGCTTTGGTAACCATTATGCTGGCTAGTTTTGTCTTTGTTTTGATTAGAAGTTTTATCCATTATGTTAGTGTTTTCTGTTGTCTTTTTGAGAATATTTTCAGGGGTTTTCCTAACAACAGTTTCTAGTTTGTTTTTCTTGGAGGCATCTTGAGTTTTCTTACTCCTAAGTTCATATTGCCTATGAACCTCCGTGATGACATTTTCAAATCCTACCTTGTACTCTTCAGAATCCTCATATGTTCTAGTGTACCTCAAGAAACAATCCCTTGGTTGTGGTAAGGAATCAATGCTTGAGACATTTATAAATGTATGTCACAATATTAAGATATCAGATGGTCTTCGTTAAGCACCTTTGGAAATTAATTATTTATAACCCTCAATGATATGATATAATGAAATATTTCACAATGCCATTATCTACTGATGTAACTTGAAATGGAAGGAAGAAAATGGAATGGAAACTAAGAATGATATGTTGGATAACAAAATCTATCACTTTTAATCTCACAAAGAACTTTATAGAGAGAAAATAGTTGGAGTGAAGGAGCGCACATTAAGGACATTTAACTATTACTTACAAACTGTAAAAAGAGACCCACAGCTACATTACTTCACCTCATTCACAGAAGAAAAAACATATGATGAAAATGGAAAAACCGCATCAACATCAACAGGTACAAGAAACTTGATCTTCTTTCCTCAAATTTTAGAAAAATTCAGTACAATTTAAAGTCCTCCAAAGGCCCAAAACTCAGAACCCCTCCAATGTCTTCCTTTCTCTCTTTTATTCTCCTCTTAACCTAAATTTTCCCGTGTAACTTGCAAAACTAATTCTTTTAACAGTTATAAAACCGTTAAATCTCTTTAATATTTCTAAAATATCTAAGTTACACATCTTTATTTTGAAAATTAAAAAACCCAAATAAGATCCCCTTTTACACATTTCACAATATAGATATATGGATGTCGGGATTTAAAATTAAAGTAATAATAAATATGTAGGCAAGGATGAATGTTTCAACGAATATAAATACTCATGTGGTTCCTTGTGGTTTTTAATATGCATATTTCAACTATCAAAAATGTAAACTGCTTACGAAGGCACCTTTAGTGGTTTCAAGAAATGAAGATCGTTGATGCCGCATTGAAACATAACTGTCGAACCGCAAATAGTGGTTTAGATCAACCCACTTTACAAGGCACTCTCTCTCATAAGTTCCATGAAATTTTTGCTTTTGGGTTACCGTTAATTATGGAAATGAATGATACAAATACATGATCCTTATGAGACATGGAAAAACTTTAACATGTTTATTTCTCTTCTTTCTAAAAGATCTTTGTCTCCGCAATTTTTGATATGGTGTCACTGCGCTAAGAGTTGCATCAATTGCTAGCCTCCGTAAAGGCCCCTTTGGAAGCATGCGCTTGATGTATCATCCTCTATCCTATGAAAATATCACACTTTTGGCACGACCATATTTTCCTTTTCGCCTCTGTGCCTGTTGCGCAAAGAAGAGCAGCTTTGAGTCCGTCAAACCACCTTCTGCGTTAAAGATAAACTCATCTGGTATTTTCTCTTCTTCTTGTTGTTAATTATCACCATCATCCTTCTTCAATTGACTGAAATACTTGCTTGGAATTTTCCTGGAATTGGATTGCAAGATCAGCTGTTGACACACGATCAACAAATTCCATGGGAACATCAGCGCTGAGGTTGATTGCAATGTGATCACGTAGATATTCTCGTACAAAACCTTCCATATTGAAAAATTATTTTGACACAGTATAACCACCTACATCAAAAAACCAATAAAAACAATAATTTTCATCATTCAAATATTCTTGTGGGATGGAAATTGTGATCAGAAAAATCGAATTTCAGCAGAACAGAATCATCCCCAATTACCACAACGTTTTTTAATAAAATTGGTGTTTGAAGGAACCCGCAAAATCCTTGAAACTGCTTCAAATTTCTAGAAATTTCCCACTATAAAGTCAATTGGGGTCACTCTGCAAAAAACCCATGTCGCAGATTCTTGAAATTGTTCTCCTTTTTCCCGCAATTTGAAATCGAAAATCCTGTGCCGGGAATTTCTACGTTTTCTGAGATGTGCAGTCATCTATTTCCAATTCTTCATCTTGGCACAGTTCTTCAAATGCCTTTAAAACATTTAGTTTATCTCAATTGTGACTTTTTATGTAGAATGGATAAGCTTATTTTCATTCTTTTAAGGAACCTTTCCAATATCATTTATTTCAAGCAATTCCTCTGTATTTCTAGGCATCCTTTTATTGATATGTTGTTTTATGCAACTAAAATGTCTTCAATGTAGTATCATATTTCCCATGCTTTTCCGCCTCCATGAAGACTCAAACTTTCAAGCTTATATCTTTTTGCTCACTCATTGAGCCATGAAACATACCCAATACATGAAATGAGGAGAATTATTGAGCAACATATGTTGAGCTTCTAGTTATCTTCTTGAACATGTTGTAGCTCTTCTTAAATTTTTAATAATTGTTCCTCAACAAACTTGAATTTCTCATAACTTCTCATGACTTTTAGCTGAGTCAAATTGTGCTACAACATCTGGCTCCAATTGGGGACAACACTTTGGTAGAAAAGTGCTGAGAACTTGTAGATCAGTAGCCTTTATTGGGCATGGAGTCAAGTCAAACTGAATTTTCTCCCAATCCAAAATCTCTGAAAATTTAAAACTTCTCTGAAACCTCGCTCTTCTAGGATCTTTATTCTTGAACTAGAAAAAAAAAATGCTAAACTAGAAATACTGCAACTAGGAACGTTCAACTCTTGAGCTTATTTATGTACAACTCTTATATATATATGCAGGGCTGAACTTAATTAGGTGAATTCAACCTTCCATTAGCACCAGCCTAACATCTGTATGTTAGAATTAGTACCTTCATATTGCTGAAATTTAAAAATCAAAACAGGAATGTACCATGAAAATTTTCCATATACAAATATTTGTACATACCCTTGCATAAAATCTTGTTTTTGATCAAAGAAATTTTTCATATACTCAGCCACTAGATCATAGAACTGATGAGACAAAATTTCGGCTACCTCATTTTCTTAAACATTCTGCTGATGTAAACTTCATTGAGCATGGTAGCTTCCTTCACTGTTTGACTCCTCATTTTGGAATTGTGTGCGAGGAACTTGATTGCCATTTTTTGTAGGCAGGCATTTAGGCTTAAAAGAGAAATCCAAGGTGTGTTCCCTATAATGCTAATGTTCTTCGTATAATGCCAATTCTTGACAAAAATCTTCCTCCTCCTACAAACATACCTGAGAAGCTCTGCTAGTTACCCCTCTATTCACAAAATCATTAAAATTATAAAAATTGTAATTATCTTCCAAGCTTTCACCATGTAGTTCAGTTGTTGCAATGATGTTTTGACCAGAATCTTCAAAATGCATAGATTCTTGTGTTTCGGCAATACAAGAATCCTCTAACACCTTTTGAAAATCCTTGTTCATCTCTGAATTTGCATTCTCTTGAAAAGTAATTCCAATTTTTTCTTGACAAGCCCTCTTGTCTTAAACAAAACTTGTTCTTTCAACGTGACAGGAAAAATTTCTACAAGCCCACACATTATCTTCAATTTTATTTTCATAAAGAAACATCAGCTTTAGAGTGCAAGGATTTCTCTCCTTGAGATAAAAATCCAAGACAATAGAAAGAGCCCTCAAATAGTAAACCGTAGCTTCTGCTTCAGGAGGTCGAATTTATTTTGGCATGCTGAAATAAATTTTTTGAAACCTCCTATTAAACTCAGCGATTGATTCATTGCTCTGCCTCTGGATAAAATATAATTCCAAAAGGTGTTTTTCATATGACTTACGCTTGCCCCAATATCTACGAAAGATATCTTGAAAACTTTGCCATGAACTAATTGAACTTGCTTCCAAACACTGGAACCATTGTTGAGTATCCAATTTTAATGAATGAAAAAACATCCTTAAAGCCACATCTTCATAAATAATTCGAAATTTGTCCAAAAAGCACTCAAATTCCAAGATATGTTGTTCATCTGAAATATCCTCATCCTCTCCAGAGAAACTTGGCAAAAATTTGAATCCTTTTGAAGGATACTGATGAAGAATTGTGGGCAGCTTTAGGGGTTTAAAGATTTCTCTTTTTTTGAATTGAAAAACAGTCAATTTCTTGTGAGGCAAAATATTATCATCCAAAGATGACGAATCATCACCTTTATGCTAAGACTGTGACTGATTATCTTTAGGAATTATAATGCAACAGTCATATCTCCTCTCATATTTAGGAGATAAAGTTGTGTCAAGATCTATGATATGAGCAAAAGAAAAATCATCTTTTCCCAATAAAGAATGCACTTTTTGGGCCTTATAATATTTTGAGAATATAAAGAAAGAAAAAATATTTTTGATATGTAAGGGAAAATATACCACTAAACTGATAGTAAAAAATAGAACTTCACTTAAAAAACTCAAACTCTGATATCTGTGTTTTCCATGGTGTTTTCTCATTTGCTTGCCCGCAGAATTCCTCATCTAATGAAACCTTCATCAGTGGAGTCACTAGGTGAATAAATAACAACCAAAAATTATATCTAAATCTTGTTCACCATCAAGAATAAGGGATTATGAGACCTGCTGCCAGGAGCAGACAGTGCAGGACCAGGCGTCGAAGGGGTTTTTGGTTTCTTAGCCTTTTAAGAAACCAATGCTTCCAGAGCTGACAAATTAGGGACTTTCTGCTGCGAGGTATATGACCTTGTGTGAGGATTTTTGAAAGCTAGAATTATGAAAAGGAATAACCACAGCTGAATATTTCCTCCTCACTGAACTACAAAAAAAAATAGAAATAAAATCCAGGGAAATGAACTTCGCTTCTTCTTCCCCGGCAACGGTGGCAAAAAATGTTGTACCTCAAGAAACAATACCTTGGTTGTGGTAAGGAATCGGTGCCTGAGAAATTTATAACTGTATGTCACAATATTAATATATCACATGGTCTTCGTTAAGAACCTTTGGAAATTAATTATTTATAACCCTCAGTGATCTGATATAATGAAAGATTTCACAATGCCATTATCTGCTGATGTAACTTGAAATGGAAGGAAGAAAATGGAATGGAAACTAAGAATGATATGCTGGATAACATAATCTATCATTTTTAATCTCAGAAAGAACTTATAGAGAGAAAATAGTTGGATTGAAGGAGCGCACATTAAGGACATTTAACTCTTTACTAAAAACTTTAAATAGAGACCCGCAGCTACATTACTTCACCTCATTCACATAAGAAAAAACATATGATCAAACTAGAAAAAAACACATCAACATCAACAGGTGCAAGAAACTTGATCTTCTTTCCTCAACTTTCAGAAAATTCAGTACAATTTAAAGTCCTCCAGAGGTCCAAAACCCAGAACCCCTCCAATGTCTTCCTTTCTCTCTTTTATTCTCTTCCTAACCTAACTTTCTCGTGTAACTTGCAAAACTAATTCTTTTAACAGTTATAAACCGTTAAATCTCTTTAATCTTTATGAAATATCTAAGTTACACATCGTTATTTTGAAAGTTACAAAACCCAAATAAGATCCCCCTTTACACATTTCACAATATAGATATATGGATGTCAGGATTTAAAATTAAAGTAATAATAAATACGTAGGCAAGGATGAATGTTTCAATGGATATAAACACTCATGTGGGTCCTTTTGGTTTTTAATATGCATATGTCAACTATCAAAACCATAAACTGCTTAT
This sequence comes from Pinus albicaulis, assembly GCA_034641835.2. Classification (NCBI taxonomy): domain Eukaryota; kingdom Viridiplantae; phylum Streptophyta; class Pinopsida; order Pinales; family Pinaceae; genus Pinus; species Pinus albicaulis. Next base: position 1,474,365,171 of record CM076580.1, read on the forward strand.
GGAAGCACCTTTGGTGGTTTCAAGAAATGAAGATTAGTGGTGCAGCATTGAAATATAACCGTCGATCTGCGAATAGTGGTTTAGATCAAACCACTTTACAGGGGCACTCTCTCTCATAATTTCCATGCAATTTGTGCTTCCGGGTTACCGTTAATTGTGGATATGAATGCTAAAAATATCTGATCCTTATGAGACATGGAAAAACTTTAACCTGTTTATTTCTCTTCTTTCTAAAGGATCTCTGTCTCCGCAATTTTTGATATGGTGTCACTGCGCTAAGAGTTGCATCAATGGCTAGCCTCCATATAGGCCCCTTTGGAAGCATGCGCTTGATGTATCATCCTCTATCCTCTGAAAATATCACATTTTTGGCACGACCAGCTTTGCCTTTTTTCTTTTGTGCCTGCTGCGCAAAGAAGAGAAACTTTGATTCCGTCAAACTACCTTCTGCGTTAAAGATAAACTCATCTGGTATTTGCTCTTCTTCTTGTTGTTCATTATCACCATAATCCTTCTTCAATTGACTGAAATACTTGCTTGGACTTTTCCTAGAATTGGATTGCAAGATCAACTGCTGACACACGGTCAACAAATTCCATGGGAACATCAATGCTGAGGTTGATTGCAATGTGATCATGTAGATATTCTCATACAGAACCTTCCATATTTCCAAATTCTTTTGACACATTATAACTACCTACATCAAAAAACCAATAAAAACAATAATTTTAATCATTTAAATATTCTTCTGGGACATAAATTGTGATCAGATAAATCAAATTCCAGTAGAACAGAATCATCCCCAATTTGCACAATGTTTTTTAATAAAATCGGTGTTTGAAGGAACCCGCAAAATCCCTGAAACCGCTTCAAATTTCTAGAAATTTCCCACTATAAATTCAATTGGGGTCTCTCTGCAAAAAACCCATGTCGCGGATTCTTGAAATTGTTCTCCATTTTCCCACAATTTGAAATCGAAAATCCTGTGTCCGAAATGTCTACGTTTTCTGAGATGTGCAGTCATCTGCTTCCAATTCTTCATCTTGGCACAGTCCTTCAAATGCCTTTAAAAAATTTAGTTTATCTAAACTATGACTTCGTATGTAGAATTGGATAAGCTTATTTTCATTCTTTTAAGGAATCTTTCCAATATCATTTATTTCAAGCAATTCCCCAGTCTTTCTAGGCGTCCTTTTATTGATATGTTGTTTTAGGCAACTAAAATGTCTTCAACGTAGTATCATATTTCCCTTTCTTTTCCACCTCCATGAAGACTCAAACTTTCAAGCTTATATTTTTTGCACTCTCATTGAGCCATGAAACACACCCAATACATGAAACGAGGAGAATTATTGAGAAACATATGTTGAGCTTGCAATTATCTTCTTGAACATGTTGCAGCTCTTCTTAAATTTTTAATAATTGTTCCTCAGCAAACTTGAATTTCTCAGAACTTCTCCTCAATTTTAGCTGAGTAAAATTGTGCTACAACATCTGGCTCCAACTGGGGACAACACTTTGGTAGCAAAGTGTTGTGAACTTGTAGATCAGTAGCCTTTATTGGGCATGGAGTCAAGTCAAACTGAATTTTCTCCCAATCCAAAATCTCTAAAAATTTAAAACTTCTCTAAAACCTCGCTCTTCCAGGATATTTATTCTTGAAATGAAAAAAAAAAATGCTAAACTAGAAATACTGCAACTGGGAATGTTCAACTCCTGAGCTTATTTATGTACAACTCCTATATATATATATATACATATATATGTAGGGTTGAACTTAATCAGGTGAATTCAACCTTCCATTGGCACCAAGCTAACATCTGTATGTTAGAATTAATACCTTCATATTGCTAAAATTTAAAAATCAAAACAAGAATGTACCATGAAAATTTTCCATATACAAATCTTTGTACATACCCTTGCATAAAATCTTATTGCTGATCAAAGAAATTTGTCATATACTCAACCACTGGATCATAGAACCGATGAGACAAAATTTCGGCTGCCTCATTTTCTTGAACATTCTACTGATGTAAAATTCATTGAACATGACAGCTTCCTTTACTGTTTGACTCCTCAGTTTGGAATTGTGTGTGAGGAACTTGATTGCCATTTTTTGTAGGCAGGCATCTAGGCTGAAAAGAGAAATCCAAGGTTTGTTCCCTATAATGCTAATGTTCTTCGTATAATGCCAATTTGTTAAATTTGGACAACTAGGTCCAAAATCCATCTTGTGATGCTCAGATGAAGATTCCAATATTTGTATTGGATTCCTCTTTCAGAGAGGTGTAAAATCGATATAAAATTGATTTTAATCTGATGAGCAGAACATTTATTTTGAATTTACTATTTATAATAAATTTAAGTGCAGATCGGCCTTAAGGTTTTACACCCCCAGCAGATGTGTCACACACCTCAATGATGGATATAAATACAGTCAACGTTGGAGAGCATTTCACTCACTCAACATCACACATCTTCTCCTCTGATTATATACAAGCATCTGAGAAGCGGTTTCATCTCCCACGTGAGAAGAAGGACGAAATCTACTACAACAAAAAGGACGAAATATACTGCATCAAATTTTCTGCATTTAGGGTTTCTGGGCAAGTTTTACCAGCATTGACTTTGGTCAACGCATGGTCCAAATTGGCTGAAATTTGGTGGAGAGTTCGATTTTTGAAGGTCGTACTCATTGGCACAAAAATCGAGGTCAAAAGATTGACCGAAGTTGGAGCTGCATTGACTTTATTGTTGCTGCCCTTCGTTGACTTTTTTCTGGACTGCGTTGACTTTTCTGGGGTTGACTTTGAGTTGATTGGGTGACTGATTTGAGGACTTTTGTGACACATTCTAGGTTGGCCGACCAAGAAAACTTTGCTGGTTGAAGCATCCTGATGATCGTCGTAATGCACCAACACATTCTCCTATTTCTGGTTTGTCTTCTATAGATCCACTGGTATGTTCTATCAGCATTTTTACTTAACTTTTTATGTGATTGTTGTTATAAAAGTAAAGTTGTATCAAGCATAGAACATCTACATAAATTTACATGGAATCAGAGCTAAGGTGAAGACAAGCCCTAACTTATAGCAATCACCGAAAGAGAAAAATGAGTTCCACAAGTTATGGCTTCAAGGAGGATGACAAGCTGACTGGAAGGGATGACTTCCATGCTTGGAAGATGATATTAGATCTCAAATTAGAAGACCGTGATCTCATGGACTATGTACTGGGTAAGATAAAAGAACCTCCATCCACTGCTACTGCTGTTGCTAAAACCAAGTATAAGAAGGGGGAGATCAAAGAAAAGCTAATGATCAGGGAATCCATACATAAAAGTTTGGTTTCCTACATATCTGAGCTAGGCACATCCAAAGAAATGTATGATAAGTTGATACAAATGTTCAAAGTAAACAATGCAAACCAGGTGCTATTCTTCAAGAATCAATTAAAGAATTTTAAGAAAGGCAGGGATGAATCTGTCCAAACATACTTTCTAAAACTAATTGAGATCAGGAACAATTTGCTGGCTATTGGGGAGACAATAGCTGATCGTGAGATGGTACTCACCGCACTTGGAGGGCTCCCATATGAATGGCAAGTATTAAAAACTACCATTCTCAATAATAATACAATTCCTAACTTTGACGAGCTACTGTCAAGATGCATGCAAGAAGAAACAAGAATGAAGGAATATGAAAATGACAGAAATGCTGCCTACGCTGCTCATTCTAGAAAGAAGAACTCTGGTGTTTCAAAGAACAAAGGAATAGCAGGGGCCCAAGGAAAGAAGGGCAAGTGTTTCACTTGTCATAGGCTAGGTCATCATGCTAGAGAATGTCCTTTCAAGAAGGATTCTCCCGATAGTGATGATAACAATAACAACCAGAGGAATGGAAATCAAAGAAACAATAGGTCCAAAGGAAAGAGGAAGGCTCCCTCTGGTGGAAACAATCAACCTTTCAAAAGGTCTAGAAACTCCAGGTATGAGGAGTCAAATGTTGTTGATAAAAGAAATGAATACATTCTTGTATCTGCCCTCTCCGCTGCATCCCCGCCCGACACTATGGATGTCTTGCTACTAGATAGTGGTGCCTCAAGACACATCATTGGGTTCAAGGAAGCACTCTCTAACGTGGTTGAGAAGGATACTAATCTGGAAATTATCCTTGGAGATAATGCCACATATCCCGTGAAAGGGACAGGGACTGTGACCCTCCACTTGTCTCAAGGACAAGTCCTACATTTGTAGGATGTACTCTATGTACCAAAATTGAAGAAGAACCTTGTGTCTATATCAACCATGGAAGACAAAAGGTTTCAATGTGGCATTCACTGATGGAAAGGTGCACATGTGGAAGAAGAATCTCAAGGAAGCTATCATGATTGGTTTTAGAGTTGGAACACTCTACCAGGTTGAAGGAAGTCCACTAGGAGCTATGACATGTGATACTATCCGACAAACTGAACTATGGCACCGAAGGTTTGGACACCTTCATTACAAGGCCTTTCCCGAAGCAAGGAAGGTGGTGACAGGGATGCCCGATTTTGGAAATAATCATGAAGGTGTATGTAAGGGTTGTGCCGAAGGAAAGCATACAAGGGGACCTTTCCCCTCAAGTGTCACAAAGACATCGATATTTTGCAACTGGTCCATTCTGATCTATCTGGTATGCTACCCGTGACATCCCTGGGAGGATATTCTTACTATATGACATTCACTGATGACTTCTCCCACAAAACCTGGATATACTTCTTGAAGAAGAAGGATGAGGCTTTCATGTGGTTCCGTACCTTCAAAGCCTTGGTGGAAAATATGACAGGGAAGAAGATCAAGATTTTGAGGACCGACAATGGCACTAAATATGAGTCAAATGAGTTCAAGGACTTTTGCAGAGAAGCTGGCATTAAGAGGGAGACTACTACTGCCTATACTCCTGAGCAGAATGGTGTTGCTGAACGCAAGAACAGGACTATTGTGGAAGCTGCCTGTGCCATGCTATGTGACCAGGGTCTACCGAAGTTTCTGTGGGGAGAAGCTGCAAATACTGCTATGTACATTCAAAACCGATGCCCTCATTCCGCTCTGGACTCCAAAACTCCCGAAGAGGTTTTCACTGGTAAGAAACCTGATGTCTCACATTTTAGAATTTTTGGATGTCCTGTTTATTTTCATGTGCCAAAAGAAAAAAGAAGTAAGCTGGATGCTTCTGGGAAGAAAGGAATGTTTTTGGGCTACAGCAAAACTTCTAAGGTTTATAGAGTCTATGTACCTAGTCAAAGGGAAGTAGAGATATGCCATGATGTCACTTTTGATGAAGATGCTTCCCCGAAGAAAGTAGTAGATCTCCGAGATCTGAGGAAAATCATGAAGTAAGGCCTGGAAATCAAGAAGAACCGTAAGATGAGACAATGCCTGATGTTGAAGGACCAATGAACCCAATTGATCCATCTCCTTCACTGAGAAAGAGACCATCATAGTTCATGGACACTCTCGAAGATGCTAAGGGACATGCTGCCCCGAGGGGGACATTCCGAGAAACCAAGAAGCTGTGTAGATACCAAGGGTATCTGGCTGCCATGAGTACTATTGTACAATCTGAACCTGGATTTTTTGAGGAAGTCGTAAAGCATCAAGTCTGGAAGGATGCTATGCACGAAGAATATGAGTCCATAATGAAGAATGATGTCTGGGATGTGGTTCCAAGACCAAATGACAAATCAGTTGTCACCGCGAAATGGCTCTACAAGATCAAGCATGGATCTGATGGAAGTGCTGCAAAGTTCAAGGCAATATTTGTTGCCCGTGGCTTCTCTCAAAAGGAAGGAATAGACTATGATGACATATTTTCACCTGTGACATGATACACCACCATTCGATCAATCATAGCCCTTGCTGCTACGCAAAGATGGAGTCTTCTTCAGATGGATGTCAAGACCGCTTTTCTGCATGGTGCAATAAAATAATAGGTTTATGTAGAACAACCTCTAGGGTTTTAAGTCCAGGATCGAGACACTCATGTCTGCAGGTTGAAGAAATCCCTCTATGGGTTGAAGCAAGCACCCAGAGCTTGGTATGAGAGGATAGATAGCTACTTGATGAAGTTGGGCTTCACTCGAAGTAATTCTGATCTGAACCTTTACTTCAAGGTTGTCCAGGGGAAGCCTATCATTCAAGTGTTGTATGTGGACGACCTCTTTCTGACAGGCGCTGACACTCTCATTCATCAATGCAAGAGGGAGCTCGTTGCTGAGTTTGAGATGAAGGACCTAGGACTGATGCACTACTTCCTCGGCCTGGAGGTCTGTCAGAGACCTGGAGAGATTTTCCTTTCTCAAGGAAAATACATTGTGAAACTTCTGGAAAGATTTGGTATGGTGGAATGCAATTCCGTGTCAACAGTAATGGAACTCAACTTCAAGAAGTTGAGTGGCAGTGTTGCTAGGCCCATATTGGCAAATCCTACTGAGTATCGTCAACTCATAGGGGCCCTGATGTTCTTAGTGAACACCCATCTAGATATATGTTTTGTAGTGAACACTTTGAGTCAACAGATGGTTGAACCTCATCACTTTCACTGGGTTGGTGCCAGGAATCTTCTGAGATACCTTGAGGGCATGATAAACCATGGGCTGAGATACACTGTCGGGAGCGTGACACTCCTTGGATATACTGATGCCGATTGGGCTGGCAGTGTGGTGGATCGTAAGAGCACATTGGGATGCTGCTTCAATCTTGGTTCTGCTTCGATTTCAGGGATGAGCAGGAAGCATAAGTCGGTGGCTTTGAGCACCGCAGAGGCCGAATACATTGCAGTAGGTATGGCCTATTGTGAAGCAGTTTGGTTGCAAAAGCTCTTTAGTGAGTTGTTTTTACATATGCTAGATACCACCGTGATACTCTGTGATAACCAGAGTGGGATTCGCTTTACCGAGAATCCTGTGTTCCATGACCAATCCAAGCATATTGATATCAGGTATCATTTCATCCGGGATATGGTACAGCGAGGCACCATAAGGCTCGATCATATAGTAATTGATGAGCAGGTCGTGGATATTCTCACTAAGCCCCTGGGGAAGGTCAAGTTCCTAACCTTCCGTGAGAGACTTGGTATAGTGGAACGACCCTATGATGTGGGTCTTGTTGGACGATGAGCTCGAGGAGCTCTGGGGGGCTTTGGGGACAGCTTCTCGGAGCTATGAGCAACCACAAGGCTAGGCTTGCCAAACCTTGTTGGTGTGCTTGGACCCCACTGTTGTGATTATTGAGTTGGTTCACCCCTCATTATCTGTGTCCCGTATGCATCCTACCCATTGAGTTCAGGGCTCATGGGAAGTACCTCTCATTTGGCCAATGAGGTGGGAAAAGCGAAAGACTAGTAGCAAAGACTGATGGACGCATCAGATATTTCCGTACTCTCTATCTAGGATGGCACGGTCCAACCACTTTATCTGGGATCAATTCTAGTGAGGTCTCGGACCTCCGCCTGACTTCAGGTCAGATGAACCAACTTCGGGTTGGTTGGAGACTCTTTGTGAGTCTGATAGAGGTTTCAGACCTCTCGGCTGAATTTGTCAGTTGGGGGATGATGTCTTTGTGACTGACCCACTTCTGTTCTGAAATAAAGAGACCAGCAAAGCAAGTTATGGTGGGATGACACACGATGTTTGATTGCACTAGTGGATGGAGTTCTCCCTAGTTGAGAGGGAGTGTTAAATTTGGACAACTACGTCCAAACTCCATCTTGTGATGCTTAGATGAAGATTCCAATATTTGTATTGGATTCCTCTTTCAGAGAGGTGTAAAATCGATATAAAATTGATTTTAATCTGATAAGCAGAACATTTATTTTGAATTTATTATTTATAATAAATTTAAGTGCAGGTCGGCCTTAAGGTTTTACACCCCCAGCAGATGTGTCACACACCTCAACAATGGATATAAATACAGTCAACGTTGGAGAGCATTTCACTCACTCAACATCACACATCTTCTCCACTGATTATATACAAGCATCTGAGAAGCAGTTTCATCTCCCACGTGAGAAGAAGGATGAAATCTACTGCAGCAAAAAAGACGAAATTTACTGCAGCAAATTTTCTGCAGTTAGGGTTTCTGGGAAAGTTTGGCCAGCGTTGACTTTGGTCAACACATGGTCCAAATTAGCTGAAATTTGGTGGAGAGTTCGATTTTTGAAGGCTGTACTCATTGGCACAAAAATCAAGGTCAAAAGGTTGACCGAAGTTGGAGTTGCGTTGACTTTATTGTTGTGCCCTTCGTTGACTTTTTTTGGACTGCGTTGACTTTTCTGGGTTGAATTTGAGTTGATTGGGTGACTGATTTGAGGACTTTTGTGACACATTCTGGGTTGGCCGACCAAGAAGACATTGCTGGTTGAAGCATCCTGCTGACCGCCGTAATGCACCAACACATTCTCCTGTTTCTAGTTTTTCTTCTATAGATCCACTGGTATGTTCTATCAGCATTTTTACTTAACTATTTATGTGATTGTTGTTATAAAAGTAAAGTTGCATCAAGCATAGAACATCTACATAAATTTACACAATTCTTGACAAAAATCTTCCTCCTCCTGCAAACATACTTTAGAAGCTCCACTAGTTTCCCCTCTATTCACAAAATCATCAAATTTATGAAAATTGTAATTATCTTCCAGGCTTTCACCATGTAGTTCAGTTGTTGCAATTAAGTTTTGACCAGAATCTTCAAAATTATTAGATTCTTGTGTTTTGGAATTACTATAATCCTCTAACACCTTTTGAAAATCCTTGTCCATCTCTGAATTTGCATTTTCTTGAAAATAAATTCCAATGTTTTCTTGACAAGCCCTCTTTTCTTAAACAAAACTTGTTCTTTCAACGTGACAGGAAAAATTTCTACAAGCCCACACATTATGTTCGATTTCCTGTGCATAAAGAAACATCAGCTTCAGAGTGCAAGGCTTTCTCTCCTTGAGATAAAAATCCAATTCAATAGAAAGAGCCCTCAAATAGTAAACCATAGCTGTTGCTTCAGAAGGTCAAATTTCTTTTGGCATGCTGAAATAAATTTTTTGAAACCTCCTATTAAACTCAGTGATTGATTCATTGCTATGCCTCTGGATAAAATATAATTCCAAAAGGTGTTTTTCATATGACTTACGCTCGCCCCAATATCTAAGAAAGATATATTGAAAACTTTGCCATGAACTAATTGAACTTGCTTCCAAACACTAGAACCATTGATGAGTACCCAAATTTAATGAATGACAAAACATCCTTAAAGCCACGTCTTCATAAATAATGTGAAATTTTTCCAAAAAGTACTCAAATTCCAAGTTATGTTGTTCAGCTGAAATATCCTCATCCTCTCCAGAGAAACTTGGCAAAAATTTTAATCCTTTTGAAGGATACTGATGAAGAATTGTCGGCAGCTTTAGGGGTTTAAATATTTCTCTATTTTTGAATTGAAAAACAGTCAATTTCTTGTGAGGCAAAATATTATCATCCAAAGATGACGAATCATCACCTTTATGCTGAGACTATGACTGATTATCTTTAGGAATTATAATGCAACAATCATATCTCCTCTCATATTTAGGAGATAAAGTTGTGACAAGATCTATGATACGAGCAAAAGAAAAATCATATTTTCCCAATAAAGAATGCACTTTTTGGGCCTTATAATATTCTAAGAATATAAAGGAAGAAAAAATATTTTTGATATGTAAGGGAAAATATACCACTAAACTGATAATAAAAAATAGAACTTCGCTTTAAAAACTCAAACTCTGATATCTGTGTTTTCCACAGTGCTTTCTCATTTTTTGCCCGCAGAATTCCTCATCTAATGAAACCTTCATCAGTGGAGTCGCCAGGTGAATAAATAACAACCAAACGTTGTATCTAAATATTTTTCACCATCAATAATAAGGGATTATGAGACTTGCTTCCTGGAGCAGACAATGTAGGACCAGTGTCAAAGGGGTTTTTGGTTTTTGAGCCTTTTAAGAAACCAATGCTTCCAGAGCTAACAAATTAGGGACTTTCTGATGCGAGGTATATGACCTCATGTGAGGCTTTTTGAAAGCCAGAATTCTGAAAAGGAATAAGCACAGCCGAATATTTCCTCCTCACTGAACTACCAGAGGAAATAGAAAGAAAATCCAGGGAAATGAACTTCGCTTCTTCTTCCCCGGCAACGGTGCCAAAAAATGTTGTAGCTCAAGAAACAATCCCTTGGTTGTGGTAAGGAATCAGTGCTTGAGACATTTATAAATGTATGTCACAATATTAAGATATCATATGGTCTTCGTTAAGCACCTTTGGAAATTAATTATTTATAACCCTCAGTGATCTAATATAATGAAAGATTTCACAATGACATTATCCGCTGATGTAACTTGAAATGGAAGGAAGAAAATAGAATGGAAACTAAGAATGATATGCTAGATAACATAATCTATCATTTTTCATCTCAAAAAGAACTTTATAGAGAGAAAATAGTTGGAGTGAAGGAGGAGTGCACATTAAGGACATTTAACTCTTACTTACAAACTGTAAAAAGAGACCCGCAGCTACATTACTTCACCTCATTCACAGAAGAAAAAACATATGATGAAACTAGAAAAAATGCATCAACATCAACAGGTGCAAGAAACTTGATCTTCTTTCCTCAACTTTCAGAAAATTCAGTACAATTTAAAGTCCTCCAGAGGTCCAAAACTCAGAACCCCTCCAATGTCTTCCTTTCTCTCTTTTATTCTCTTCCTAACCTAACTTTTCCCGTGTAACTTGAAAAACTGATTCTTTTAACAATTATAAAACATTAAATATCTTTAATATTTCTGAAATATCTAAGTTACACATTATTATTTTGAAATTTACAAAACCCAAATAAGATCCCCTTTTACACATTTCACAATATAGATATATGGATGTCAGGATTTAAAATTAAAGTAATAATAAATACGTAGGAAAGGATGAATGTTTCAATGGATATAAACACTCATGTGGGTCCCTTTGGTTTTTAATATGCATATGTCAACTATCAAAACCGTAAACTTCTTATGGAGGCACCTTCAGTGGTTTCAAGAAATGAAGATCGGTGATGCTGCATTGAAATATAACCGTCGATCTGCGAATAGTGGTTTAGATCAAACCACTTTACGGGGGCACTCTCTCTCATAAGTTCCATGAAATTTGTGCTTCCGGGTTACCGTTAATTATGGATATGAATGATACAAATATTTGATCCTTATGAGACATGGAAAAACTTTAACCCGTTTATTTCTCTTCTTTCTAAAATATCTCTATCTCCGCAATTTTTGATATGGTGTCATTGCGCTAAGAGTTTCATCAATGGCTGGCCTCTGAACAGGCCCCTTTGGAAGCATGTGCTTGATGTATCGTCCTCTATCCTCTGAAAATATCACATTTTTGGCATGACCAGCTTTTCCTTTTTGCCTCTATACCTGATGCACAAAGAAGAGCAGCTTTGAGTCCATCAAACCACCTTATGCGTTAAATATAAACTCATTTGGTATTTGCTCTTCTTCTTGTTTTTCATTATCACTGTTGTGGTGGATGCGACACACGGGTGTAGGAAATCGCACGTGTTTAAAGAATGTGGTATTTTCTCTAAACCAGAAGTAACATGCAGTATCTGGGGGGGAGCTCAGAAGTATAAGACTTAAATGAAGTAATATACTAAAGTATGCTTTGTTAAAAAAACTAAAACTAAAAACACAAAAAGAAGCTATAGAGAGTTCCAAACAGTAACAAGGTAAACAATGGCTCGATGGCCTTCTTCTTATTGAATGCTTGGAATGAAAACAAATCTTACCCACTTGCCAAATGGCCTAGGCTGTGGCTCTAGGACTCGATGCAGGGATGTTTTTCCTTCAAGTTTTGCCTTCTGAAGCAGTTCAACTCTCTCTCTCTGCTGCAATGGGTTAAGATTGTTGGGTGGCCAAAAATCGAGTCCTCTTCTTCAGCTCTTGCTCCTTGGTTCACACAAATAGCTGGTGTTGCTTGGGAAACTTTGGCCAGCATAACCTTGTGATCACACATTGTTCATCTCTTTGAGGGTTTATATAGGTGAGCTTTCAAAACTCCTTCCCTCCCTTGGTACATGGTGGATGGTGACCCAAGGGAGGGGAATTATTCCATTGTGTGCTGAAATATGCCTTTGTGTGCTCACACAATGCCTAATGGGGCGCTGGTGCTACCCTTAGGCGGCTTTCACATAAGGAGAAATTTTCCTTTGATTGCTTGTGGTCCCGGAAAGAGACTTTTTTCCACTTCCAGGAATGTGCGCTTATCGGGCTCCAGTGCGCGTAGAAGGCGCTCTTTTCGACGGAAAAAGCGTGCATTTGAGCATTTATGACTAGTTCAAATTTGATGTTCTCAAAACCTTGGAGATTTTAAATACTTTTTGATTCCATAATGTACTCAGTCCTGTAAATCTTTAGGCTTGAGATTAATTGATGTCGTTTTCTGTTGTACAATTTTCCAGTGTTAACAGATGCCCGCTAATGTGTGAGGTCTAGGAAGAATTGTATAGCCGAAATACATTATAGTTTCTTTTCTTTATCATACACACAGAGAGAGAGAGAGAGAGAGAGAGAGAGAGAGAGAGAGAGAGCAAGGCCTATGTGTAGAAGAGACAACACCTTGCACCAGTTCTGAGATAACCATGGCCTAAGGGACCCCCTGCAAGCAGAAAAAATATACAACATATTTGCAAAATTTCAACGAGGCGGGCATGTCCCATGCTCATGATGCTAGGCTAGTTAAACAAAATTGACAGATACCTGTGTTGTCTGTGTCACTAATGTGGTAGTGATGTTGGTGGTTGTTGATGATGAATGTTGACGCCCTCAGGGTTATTTTTTCTTTGACGATAGGTGGAATGTGGTACCCATATGCGTAATCTTGGTATGGCATATCACTGCGCAATGTACGCAAATGTACTGGTTGGGACCTTCCCATGTAAGCATTGTTGTCAGAGACACTTATAAAGGCACGGGTCTTCGACAGATATTGATCAAATTACAATGGTTTTAAGGTACGATACCATCGTGACATGAAAGCTTTTGCTATAGTCGAATATCAATAGGATCGATAACATCTATGGACAATGATGTCTCCCATAGTGCCACCCGAGGATACCCCTTTGCATGGGGAGGGGTCATCCAAGGTATTGCTTCCTTTTTGGAAAAGAGGTGTTGATGTCGACAAAAAGGAAGCCTTAACCGAACCATAATGGGTTTAAAATAGGCATGTTGGTGAGCAGTAGCTGAAAACGGATGATGGGGATTCAGTGGCCCGAGGTCAAAGTATATTTGAGCAGCTTGGCAGCAGTCATAGGTATTTCTGAAGGGAAAAGTCCCTGGAGTCGGTAGGATTTCCAGGGTGGGTATGAACCGGCTATGATTATTGTAATGGTGCGTGCATGGGGGGTATGAAACACTTCGACCAAGGGAGATGGGGGATTGCTGCCATGGGAGGAAAAATTGCAATATGAGGGCGAAGAGGCGAAGGGCGTTGTTTGTGATCTTTGTACACTTACCAAAAGAATAAAATAATGGGGTTTGGTTTGTACAAAACATAGAGACGAGTACCTAAAAACATGGAAGAGGGTCACACACTTGATGGTGTGAGGATGGTGTTTTGTTGGGGGTGGGGGTCCCATTGGTTTGTCTCATGTGTGGGGTTGATGAAGTGGAAGATGTCGTAGATGGGTTAATGTTTATGGAGGTATGGTGGGCCAAATGCGGTGCGTGGAGTGTGCTTTCATTCTGCTTGTACAACCCGATCGTCCGGGAAGGGGGTTAGTTTAAATGGTGAACTTGACCTTATGCATGTTATGTGGATGGGCATGAGGTGCTTCCCGGACTAAAAATGGTATGGCCATGGCGTCACTTGTGGGGTGATGTATGGTCTACTTGGGATGACGATCGCCATGGAGGGGAGGCTCTACCGACCATCGCGAACATTATCATATGCAGGGTGAGGTGATGATAAATGTGGTCAGGTATGAGGACCCTATGGTTTATTTCTGATGGATAAATGATATCAGGATATGAAAATTTTTCTGGGACTCTATCATGCTGAGGGTAGAATGATACCTACTCCGGAACTTTCGGTGGTGGGTGTTGTGAATGGTTTGCGGGTTCTTCCTGCAAAAACAACTACCTCAAGTGAAAGCATCTTCTTTTCATCCAATAGTATTGAAAAAAATGAATTTTGGAAAGGAATATGGGAGGGTGCATACCTTCCGGTGTGTTGAAGAGGTAAATCCCCTCTGCGGACAGAGGCGATCCCTACTAGCCCAGCAGGGGTCTAGCAACAATCACGAAATGTTACGACGCAAGTTCCTAGTTACGAAATGAAAATACCAAGATGGAGGCCTACCTGGAATCCAATGCTACGATCTGAAGAAGAGAGCGTTCCTGTTCCTCAGCCTCGGCAGATCACGATCCTCTACGATCTCCATGGATGGATACCTGCACGTGCAAGAAACAAACAGATACAAGCATAAAATCCAGCATACGCAACTAAATATCAGTCAGAAAGGATATTACTCATATTAACATGGTTGAAAACAGAGTGGAACCATAATCGTAATCATTCATTAAATAACAATCGAAAGAGATTACAACCAAAGTTCTGACGTCGTGGTCTCCTTCGGATGGGTCTCCAGTCGTTCACGTCTCGCAAAGCTCGCCAGGGAAAGGGAAAACCTCTCCAGAGTCTCTCGACGATAGTCTCCTTACTTGAGTCAGCCTTAAGGGAAGAAAGAGGGCTCTTACAGCACAAAGGCTCTTGGGAATTCGGAGATTCAAAGCTTAGGCCCTTCAAGACCTTCAGCCCTTCAGCCCCTTCATCAATGGATGAAGGCTATATTTATAGAGGAGAGGAGGTTGGGATCCCTACAATAGTGGAAGGGAGGCCTTATCCTTTGGGAGGTTCCCCATATGGTGGAAACAAGAGGCCAAAGGAGGAAGGTCGTGGTTATTCAGTCGAAACCACTCCTGATGACTCATCCACGAAGTTGTTGTAATCGAAACTTCGCCTCCTTTTTTAAAAAACTTTCCATAAACAGAGTGGCACGGGTGCAACACTGGGACAGAGCGCCAATTGGCGTGGGCTCAGTGTTAATTTTCCCCCATTGGCGCGAGTACATAATGGGCTACCAGCGCCAAGGAAAAAACAGGTGTTTTTAGGGGTCTGCTCAGGAAATGATCAACATAAGGAGTGTTGTCCTCATGGAAAGGGATGAAATGATGGTATTTGCAAGGCATGACACTGCTTATTGGTCACAGAAATGACCCTCCAATGGGCGAGATGGGAATTTCAGGGACGGTGAAAAATTATTGTGTAACAGATGCCCCCTAAAGCATGAGGCCCAAGAGAGAGAGAGGGGTGAAATGCTTTACGAGAACATGTTCAACTGGAGCCCCGCCGTCGGAAAACCTGCGTGGAGAAATACAACTGATATCTCAAGTACATGATGTATATGTGGTATGGACGCAGCCATCCAGTGAGGATCGATAAATAGACTCAGGTATGGTCGCAGCCATCCATCGAATAAGTCATGTAAATAATAATCCACAAAATCGCAGCCTGGATTACAACAGACACAATCCAGGGTCTTGCACTCCATCTCAACCCAAACAAAGTACAAGTTCGAGCATGCGAATATGTGAGCTGAAGTCGAACATGCAGGAACATCGTCTGATTACCAGCCAATGATGAAAGCTGTTAACAGACGCGAGAGGAACCACCAATAATGAAAATGGCCCTCAAGGTAATGCCATTCACAATCTACTATGGTGAATGCATGAGTTGGCGTCAATTTTCTAATCACTGGGACGGAGGCCAATGATGAAAACCTCACGTCAATGTGCTTAATAACCCATGATTGAGACATGCGTGCTCCAAGAAACAAGGGAAGGAGTCTCTAGATCAGCTTCCTGGATAATGAGCTGAAGTCGACAGGAAGTGACCTTGATCGAAGGTGGGCCATAATGTTTCCCACATCATCGGCACGAGACAGAGGAACATGATGCTTTTGTTGTGAATCAGGATCATATGAGAACCAGAGGAAGGTTGATATTTGCAGAGGTCAACTTCTCTTGAACATATAACGGCACAAATAGTGGTTTTGGCAGTATTTGACATCAACAGATCAGAGGTCATGGTGACGAGGCAATGAGAAGAGGAGAGGTCAAAAGGGATTACCCAAACCCACAGAGGCAAAGTGAAGAAATGAGATGAGATGTCCCCAACCCGACACGAATGCAGACAAGTGCCATGTTCAAGAGAGACATACTGCTGACGACAACGATGATGGTTCCATTTTTTTCCCCCACCATTTCTGGTGAGTACCCCAATTATTTTTGATAACAAGCTTGAAGGGGATAGCATATGCTTGTAATATAAGTCCGCCCTTCGGGCGAATCCATCCTAGTACATTTAACGAGTCCTAGGAAGGAGGAACTCGGTCAACGTCATCACGACCGAATCCAATGTCATCGTCGTTTAACGAGTCCACAAAGGTGAGAAAACTCAGAGTCTTTTCATATTTAGAGGGTTTGAAAAGACAAAGAAAAAGTAAACTCCAATGGTCCCGTTTCGTAGATAGTTCCTCAGATCCGAAAAGGTAGAAAACAATATCCGAGAAAACCTCCTAGTCGCGATAGGCTAGGGTATTTCTTTTTCGTAAATAATCCATCCCTGCTCGAAAAAGGGGTAAACGTATACTGGGTAGTTGTCGTTTCGCAACCACTTTAACGAGATCAAAAAGACAAGCGACTCGGCGATCTTTTC
The DNA here is from genome assembly GCA_034641835.2 of Pinus albicaulis. Taxonomy (NCBI): domain Eukaryota; kingdom Viridiplantae; phylum Streptophyta; class Pinopsida; order Pinales; family Pinaceae; genus Pinus; species Pinus albicaulis. The sequence continues at coordinate 1,474,382,007 of CM076580.1, forward strand.
ATGTTTAGGGAGTCAGAAAAGAGCTGAAAGATGACTCCTCCTGGAGGAACAAGTGGTATAAAGGGAAGCAACTGGTTCCGGTAATGGTGGAACTGCTCAAAACAAGATAAAAGTTGAGAGGCTGGCTAACAATACCACTCATCACAGCGGTTCCTCAGGAATGGGTAAAACAACCAAGTGAAGGCATATGATCGGCCAAGCAGATAGTGACGATGGAGTGAGAAAACCAAGGCTCATCTGGCAAGAACAGGCTGATAAAATGGCAATCGCAAGGGGTAAAATGGGCATGGTTTCATTTTTACACAAGCTTGAAATCAGGAAACTCTGCTCGAAGTTGGTTTCATTTTTACACAAGCTTGAAACAAAGATAAACTATGCTTGACACCGGTTTCATTTTTACACAAGCTTGAAACGGAAACAAACTATGCTTGAGAAAAGTAAGCATGCCCCCAGCATGGTGACTTAATTCGAGGTACATGCCCCCCAAGCTTCAGTCCATATGGAAGGAAGATGGAGTGAAGGTTCAAATTGCGAGATCCAAGAAAGACTCGACTGGGATTTTACGAGATCAAATCAAAGACTCGAATTGAACAGGAACGTGTTTCATTGTTTTAACTAGGTTGACACATTAAAATAACTATCCTCAGGACACCCTTGTTTCATTTTTTAAGGAGCTCGGCACAAGACAAGGAACTCTGCTCCGACAACCTTGTTTCATTTTTTAAGGAGCTTGACATAAGGAAACAAACTCTGCTCCGACCGACTTGAACAAGAAGTCATGGCTTCCAAGAGTTCCACACCAGATGGGAGAAAAACATCCTCGAAGTCAGGACCCAATGCCCCCAGCACCTGATGCACGACAACACTATCACTGAGCACAGGCACGAGGTAGGTAGCCACATAGTTGACCTGCAGTGGGGCAGATACAACGGGTGGATAAAAACCAGGAAGGGATGATGGTGGGCCAGCTGCCACATCAGGACCAAAGAATGAAAGTTGATCAATGGTCACAATCCTTCCTTTATGCGGAAAACAGACCACACGAAAGAGGGAGGAGACAAGTGCTCCCATGGCATAGGTGTAATCGCGCCCTAAGAGCAGATTGAAATCCAAGGGGCCTAGAACAACCATCGCGTCCATATGGACGGTTTTACCTCCCAAAGTAAGAGGTAACTTTGGAAGGATCCCTAACGGTTGACTCGTTCTTCTGTTAAATGCCAACAGATTCTGCGTAACAGGCGCAAGCGGCGGTGAACCGAAAGCTTGCCAAGTAGTTGAGGATATAATACTAACGGACGCGCCTTCGTCTATAATGGTGCTGGGTACGACCAAACCAAAAGCCTGTACTGTGATCTCGAAAGGCACATAAGACGGAAGGTGGTATCCTGCAAATCGACTCCAATCGAAGGAAGCGACCAAACTACTTGGATGGGCTACCATCGAACCGAGATGGTCTTCCCCTGGTGTTATGGAAGAAGAAGGAGCATCCTCCACGACCTCCATCTCGAAGGTGGGAGGAGTATCCTCTAGGACCTCCATCACGGGAGGCGGAGGAGCAACTTCTTGAGGTACGGGGACAGGAGAATCTTTCTCCAAGTTCGAGGAATCTGAAGAAATGAGAAGAACCTGAGGGGTGTGACGTCCACTCTCCATGGAAAAGACCTGGTGCACCGAAGACGGAGCCAGTTCAACCGATCCCGTGACCAATGGTTGGTCAGGGATGGATTCATGAATCTGAATTTCCGGGGGAGCGGGATCGACCAAGGATGACTCTTGACCAATCGTAGGAACAGCTGGCGGAGGACTCAAAGAAAGCTGTTTGTAACCAGCCGGGAGGCATGGTGTAGAAACAGTTGAGTTGTCCAAGACTCTTTTGGCTTCATCCATATAAGGACAAAGGTGAATGGCATGGTGCCCTTCACACAACCTACAGGGATTGGTAATCTTACCCTTCTTCTTAGGATTTTTACCAACACTAGCTGAAGACGTGCCCCCAAACTGACTCCCGGAAGCCAAAGGCAATGGCAGACGACCGCTGGACCATTCTTCAAGCACCTTGGGAATGCCAGGGCAGTCTCGAAGAAGATGGTCTCTCGTGCACAACATGCAAGGGAACTTGACTTTCCGTGGAGGGTTGGAAGGTTTATCAAGAGGAGGTGCATTAGAAACAGCAGTTGCAGCCTTAGCCTCTCTCTTATCAGACTTCTTCTTCTTTGTCTTCTTCTTCTTCTTGTTAGCCACCTGGTTACTCGAATCCAGGCTTTCACCAGGCGAAGTAGAGGATGAGGACGCAGAAATAGGCGAAGAAGGAAAGAGGTCCACCTTGGAATCAACATGATGTTGTTCCGGCGGAGGAACTGATTGAACAGTAGCGGAGATATTTGGGACCACAGAGGTTGAAAACAACCAAACAGGCAACCCAACAGTTAACCCAGGAAGGGACAAGGTCGCCATGTAAGGAGCACCAACATTCCCAAAAGGAGGAAAATGACCAGGATTCCCTTCTGAGGTGATTCCTTGGTTGGTAAACTCTGAAAAAGTTGCCATCAAAACTCAAAACCACACACGGGCCAAAAAAGAGTCAAGACACACGATCAAACGGTCAACAATAAAAATCTAACAGGGCGTATAATCGTGGGTGATTAATTTTTACCACATTGAAAAATAAGAAACTTCACCGTTTCATGTTTTAAGAGTCGAGAAACGATAAAAGATGACTCTATCTCTTTCAGATTTGATACAAGCATGAAAGGACAAGCACTTGACGGTCTATTCAAATTTAGGGAGTCAGAAAAGACCAAATGACTGCTCAGGAATACTAGGCACAAAGGGTGTACCAAATAACTGTGAACTGCAATATACACCTTGGTTTTAATAATGAAAAAGAAATCAACCAAGGACTTTCCGTACGTGCAGGAAATATCCCCGAATGCTGTGTTCGGTGTATCACGAGTATAGGGTGGCAGACTCGGCTTCCCACGGCCTGCGCAGTTAACCTTGGGTCAGCCTGATGCCTCCCCATCATACTCATGTGGACCCCCAAGGCCCCCTCTCTAAGTTATAACGTCAATCACCGAGGAAACGTGGGTGCGGGTGCGGGGACGGGGACGGGGACGGGGACGGGGACGGGGACGGCATTTTTTGAAACAGGGTGCGTGGGTTCGTCTGGGTATTTTTATATTAATATATATTATAAATTATAAATTATAATTTATATATCATATATAATACTATATTTTATAAATTAAATTTATAAATTATAAATTTAATGAAAATTAAGACTAAACAAACTCTAAGAAAACGGCTACCATCAGAGTTCTTATCAGAATTGCATCAGTCAAGTGTTTTTCCCACTCAGTGTTCTTAAGCTTGTCATGCCTGCCATGCAGACACAGATTTGGTAACGTTAGAAAACAATCATTCATTAACTGAAAAATGATGCAACAGGAAAAATTGCTGCAATATCCACACAAGTTTCCTGCGGCAGTCAAAAACAACTGTTTCAAAATCTACACATAAATTTGATGAAGATCCTACCCATAAATTTAATGAGGAATGTGATTTTTGAAATCTACACATACACTTGATGAAGTAGGCCTATTAGTATTGTAATTCAGATACTCAGATGATTGATTTTTGCTAACTATGAAAACTCACGCAGACAGGCTGTTTTGCATGCTGTCTACTGATCAAACTTCCTTTTATTGAAAGTCCCACAAAGGCAAGTAAAATTTTGGATAGGTATATTGTCAGTACATTAAAACAACTCCAAAATCTCAAAGCATGCATTCATGCTCTTGTCCACTACAAAATGCTGGTTGTGGAGTAAGCAAATAACTTTTTTTTGGTAATGAATAATTAAAACCCCTTCTAAAAGCAACTATTTACAAAAGCATCTTATAAAGTGCCAGCATACTGGATTTCAAATAACTTGACAAGATTCAAGCCTCCTAGCATACAAGTTGCTTCTTCCATTGTGTAACTGTATCGAGAAGGGTCAAAACACCATATCAGTTTCTTGTTCTTTATACAAAAGAGCAAAGGAAATGCATAGCAAATATGGAAGCATTCAAAATTAATTTGCATGGTTATGGATACACCCCGGATGTTTGACTGAAAAACGATGGGTTCTTCATACCAAAAGAACCCAAGAACCCAAATTTTTTTTTTGAAGAACCCGGTTCTTCTGAGAAGAACCCGGTTCGTTTGGGTTCTTCAGGGTACTTGGGTGCGGAGAATCCGGTACTTGGGTGCGGGAACCCGGTGCGGGTTCGGGAACCCCACCCTCGGGTGCGGGAACCCGTGCAACGTAGGTTTTAACGTCAATCAACTAGGAAAAACACTTTATTTATAAAGTGAGGTGACTAAAGTGAGGTAACCCCTCTTATTTCTCACTTTATTTATTATTTCTAGCTAAAGCGGCAAAAAAATTAAACAAAAATGAAATATTCCCGATTAGCAAAGCTAATTGGGAATATTTGGTTGCGTGGTCCCACTCCCTTGTCCACATATACCTCTCCCCTTCCATTCACTATACCCCCATTCATCATCTCTCCCACCCGGGTCCACATTTCCGCACTGGGTCCACATAGGGTTAGCCTCCCCATTCCCTCGCCCCCATCTTGGGTCAGGCTTGAAACGATGCCCCAGAGGTTGAAGTAGCTGAAAAGAATAGTAAAAGCATAAATGGCCACATTCAATAGGAAACTGCACCACAAGATGCAAAAGATGGCCAGGACAAACATAATTAGCACGTGGGAAAAAGCCCATGCATGAGTTCTACCCCATACCCATGGCCATCACCTTGGTTCCATAGGCCCTAGATGAGCCTCGTTTATCATTTAGGAACCCATGATTGTCCCAACCCCTGGAGGGAAATGTATTGCCCTACCAAAAAGGGGATAATCACTGTTATATCTTACACATCATAGTCTTATCCTTTGAGCCCGAATAGTGAATAAAAAAAAATTCATAAAAGGCAAAAGGCATATAAAGAAGGGTGGAAAAATCAAGGCCAATGCACCTCATGTACCATGATTTCTCCCTCCTACACCTTATATACCCTGGTATGGGCTTCCCTTTTTCTAGATACCTTTGTGCCCCGATATGTGGCCCAAGATTGCCCCTCTCATTCCTTACTCCATTTCACTTCTTTATCACATGCCACCACCATTTGAGGGATGTACCTTGGAAATGCTATCCCCTCTAGAGGTATAAACCACCTAATAAGGTAGTTGGCTAACCTCTTTCGAAGTTTGGAGATATTAGCACATGCCAAAGCCCACTATGGAAGGGCATGCCATTATGATGTGTCCACTTGTTGCTCATGGTTTGTAAGCTCTTTTACCTAATTTCTTTAATGAGTTGTTGTGCTGGAAGGCTAGGGGACACATTGGATCTTATGCAGGATTGCACATGGTGTCCATTTTGGGGTTGGTCTCCCTATACGGGGTCCTAACACTCCAGAGGCTAAGTTGCACTGAAATGGATACGAGAACAAATATAGATACGGGGTTTGAAACGGATACGGAAAATTTTCAAAAAGTCAGGATACGATACGGCAAGGAAACGACACACACACACACACACACACACACACACACACACATATATATATATATATTACCATTCATCTTTTAGAATCTAGAATCTATATCCAAAAGTACATAATTATCATCATGAATTCAACATAAACAAATCATCATCATCAATTCAGCATAAACATTGTCATCATCATTAGTGATTATTATATCATCCAACATATTATCAGCATCATTAGTAATGTAATCAGAAATGCTACAACCTTTTGCTTTCGAGTCCAACTCCTTCAAAGAACGTGTCATGCATGGCAAATGATATCTATCTTCCTTGCATGGCAATTAAAAGACCATGGGATCATTGGGATATTCCGTCAAGACCTATTTGAACATTTCATTCTTCTGAACGTCAGCTTGGTCTCTTGACTATATGCAGGCAAAAGATTGGCTAGAGAAGATTTGTTATATTGGGGGGATTTATGAAATCAAGAGCAAAATCAATGACAATTAACAAAACCTTAACCAAACTAAAAGCTAATTGCTCAAATAGATCTCTTTACGAAGACATTCATCAAACCCTTTTGTTTGCATTTTTTAACATCTACCTTTTTCTTAGTAAGAATCCTTGATAAATATATGGAGTGTCGTTGTTTATAAAGATTAAAAAGAGACGTTATGAGATTGTGTTTATAATTGCGAATATGATTTCTTCATTTTTATTATTTATTTATGGCTATACAAATTTTCACGCTTTTTAACATCTTAAGGGTGGATTCTGATCACGATTTTTGTGGATCCGTTTCCGAAAACGGATCCTAAAAAAATTAAATCCCTTGAAAACGTATCCAATTCCAAATCTGAAGTTTCTGATTTTTTGAAATAGCACAAAAACATTTTTACAACGTTTCCGACAAGAATCGTATCCGTTTTCGTATCGGAAACGAGGATCCGCGTTTTCGGCAAAATCTTTAGGAGTTTCCGGTAACTTAGTCCAGAGGGATTCATTGGCACATATAAGGTGTGTTTAGAAAGCCATGGGCCTCCACAGCAGTCAACAACATTCCATGGGTTCCCAAAGATGCTCAGATATTGCTCTAGATCCACCTTTTGGACGAGGAAGATGTATCTGGTACATTATGCCCAACTGTCCCCACAGGTGCATCACACACTTGGTAGATGTCCTAGGACTTGTATGTGAAAATCTCTGAATCTACACCAGAAATCCTACTGCAATAAATCTGATTTGCATTACCTACTTGCCTTATTTAAATTACAAGTTATTTTTCTGAATATTCAGTAAAAATACTAATGCAAACACACTGCAGCCTACACTATTATACAAATCAAGTACTGAAAAATAAGTAGAACAATTAGAAAAATGACACATATTTTTCGAACAAATGTCTCCAAAAAAATCCAATGCGGGAAAACTGGTGCAAGAGATCTGAGGGTTTATATTATTATGCAGATTTCTAAATACAATCTAGGGTGCCAAATCTGGCTCACCCAACAAAGAAAATTATCGGCAGAAGTATCTCTATCTGGAGACAGATGTTTTGGCAGATGTAGCGGCAGAATGAAGAAACCCCACAGGTCACTGCGCAGTCCCCAGTGTTGTGCATCGATGGCTGCAACTAGCTTTGCACTGAGACTGCATCACCTCTCCTAGTGGCTGCGTCACCCTCTCCGTGAGCCTTCCCGGATCAGCAATCGTTCTGCTGGTTGGCTGCCCAATCTGCGTCACAGAAACCCCAACGCAACTGCTCAAGTGATTGCGTCACACCTAAGTCACCTGATACGGGGATTCAGGATTAGATGGATATGGGGATTTGAGAATCGGGTTCGGGATATGGTGACCCCCGGAACAGGACACGTCCGGGATACAATATGTTATATATTATTTTATTAAAATATATATATATATATATATTTTAAAAAATATATATATTAATATATTAAAAATTAGATATTTTTTACACAAATTCATACAAATTCATTGATTCAAACATAGATTTAAGATCTTAGATACTCATACATGATACATTGATACATCATACAATTGTCAAAGTCGCACTTTTATAAGTCAAAATCGCACTTTTCGGCTGCTCGAATCCGGCTGTACGGGATTCAACCGTATACGTACAGGATACGATTGGGATTCGATGTATCTTGTACGGATACGATCGAATCCGGTGATTTCGGTACGAATCCGTACGTATCGTATTAGATACGACGGATTCAGGATTCGTGGGCCCCACCCATCGAATCTGGTTTCTTAGCATCACACTCTGTGGCTCTGCGTCACTCCTGCGTAAGCCCTGCTGGCTCTGCATCACCCTCTCTGAGTTGCGTTGTCTCTCCTGGTGCTGATCTTCCTCTCTGCTATTGTATTCTCGGCCTTGGATGAAAATCACACTGCCGAACTTCCCCTCACTACACTGAATTACTCATATCTGATCTTCATCCGAGCACTGCTCCGTCAGAAGAATTCAATATCTAAATTCAGTCTGTGTGTGTGTTCTCCAACTGACTCCAAGCCTTTCATTTATATTTTTCCTGTTGATGAATCAACGGTTGTGATCTAATCTCTAATCGACGGCTAAGATTAGAAAAAACTTTATCTTCATCACTTAGAACATTCTCAGCGACATGTTAAATTAATTCACTTTAATTATTTAATTTCCGTAAGTTTAGACTTAGGGTCCCCTTTAAAATAATTAATTATTTGAATAACTTAAGCTCCAGATGGAATTTCTCCAAACGATTTTTGGGTCTTGGAGATCTCATGTTTTCTAGCCTCTCCACAAAATTTCGGAGCTAGAGCACATCCGATGCTACCTAAAAATCAACATTTCCTCTTAGCGAGGAATGTGCTCTAGCAATGCTTCAACCAAAAGCATCACCCTGATCCACGTCGGTCCTCTGCGTTGATGATGCTCGGCTGCTGCCCCTCATCCACTGCACTGCTGCTATCTGTACTGCTGCCCATGTCACTACCACTGACACTGCTGCATCTGTACTGCAGCTCCCTCTCAAATGCTGCATCATGCTGCCCATAGCACTGCCACTGCTAACTGCTGCACTGCAACCCAGTTGCTGAGAGTCAAGCAATTGAAAACATCCCAAAATCCTAACATACAAGTTAATCTGGATGCATCTTGATGATGAAGCTCCCTCTGCTGCTAATTATGCACTGACCCTCTGATGCTTTGAATTGCTGCTGCTCTGCACTGCACTGTTGAAGTCCATCAACCACTACACTGCTGCTGCCTCTGGTCTGCGCTGCTTCAGTCTTCAACGTCCTAGCTCTGCCATTGTTGCTCCATCCTCCTCACACCAACTGACTCTAGTCATCCTGCTACTGTCATTAAGGGCTCTCGTAGCTCATATGTGATTCAAGAGTTTGGGCACCTCACGGATCCTGCCCCTCACTGCAGTTCAAATAACTACAGATCATTGAAGCCCCACCTCTTCTGTCGAGGCACATGAGCATTCATGGCAACATCATCATCATCCCCATCACTGTCCTTTTCTGCAGCAACCTTTGAATCAAAATCTTCTTTACCCTTCTTCTTGTGAGGGCATTGTGTGGCGAAATGTCCCAATTCTCCACACCTGAAGCATCTGACCTTCGAGAGGTCCTTCTTCTTCCTTCTTTGTTGCCCATGCTGTCCCTTAGATGATAGAGCCGCATCTTCCTCTTCCTCCTTCTTGATCTTGATCCCCGTACTACTGCTTCCTGCCTTGGTCAACCTTCTGATCTCTTCTTGTCGAGGAGCTGCCCACATCTCCCAATTTCGAAGAGCTGCTTTGCCCAAAATACCTTAGACAAAGGTTTCCCATTCTTTCGTGACTGCATTCAGGGCAGTCTTGACCATAAGTCCATCATCAGGTGTAGCCCCTACGGAAGCTAGCTGATCTCAGATCACTCGCAATCTGATAAGGAAGGGTCGATCTCCTCTCCCTTAGACATCTGAAACAGTCTCAGCTGATTCTCAAGCAACATCCTTTGCTGGACGGAGGTTCCCTCGTACATAGTGGTCAAGGAAGTCCACATTTCCCTTGCCGTGTTCTTCTCGGCAATATGTGGGATCACATGATCCTTGGCTCCGTCCATGATCAAGCGTTTTGCCTTTGCTTGAGCCTCCTCATACTTCTTGAGAGGATCAACATCAACAGGAACAACATCTGCATGCAAGACATGATCCTTAATGCGATGTTCATCCAAAACTGACAGGATCTTGGCCTTCCAGATGACAAAGTTGGATGCTCCATCCAAACTGTTCCGATCCCTCAGTCCATGTGCAACCATCTCTGCTCAAAAATGTCGAGTTGGTTCTCTTCTCCCTCGTTTGTTGCTGCCCCAACAAAACTTTGGATCTGGGTTTCGTTGGTGCTAGAAACCCTCTAAGGAGCAAGCTCCCTCTGCAACTCGATTTCCTTCACGAAAATCCTTCTACCAACTGATGTCGAATCAGTTCTCTCTGATCACTCTTTGCTGCTGATCATGTGAAAATTTCTGAATACAATAATGCAGAAATCCTACTGTAGTATTTTGGTTTACCTCTCCTACTTGTGATTAAGTTATACAAGTTATTTCCAGAAAATATTCAGAAAATACCAAAGTAAACACAACTAACAGCCTACACACATACAAATCATTTACTGAATATTACGCTCATTAGACAAAGTGAGAAACAGATTTTTCGGACAATAGTCCCTGGAAAAACCCAATGCGGGACAACCGGTGCAACAAATATGAGGATTTATTATTATTATGTAGAATCTGAGTACAACAAATCTGGGCACCCAACTGGTTAACCCGACAGAGAAAATAATAGATCTGCAACAATACCTGCTATTCCAAGACCAAAAGCTTAACTGATCCACACCCTCAAATGAGATTTACAAGACTCAGCTAATTTCTGGCCCTAGAAACCCCAGCGTTGCCCCTGAATCCCTAGCGTTAGCCCTGCTAGACTCTGCGTGCCCCTGTGCTGCTCAGAAGGGACTGTGTAACCCTAGACTGGGTGACTCAGTCCTTACGCTGCCTCTGAAGGCCTCTGCGTAAACCTGGTGGCCTCCTGAAGCTGCAGCGCTGCCCCTCCTAGGCCTGCATAACGGTTGAAGCTCTCTGCACTGCGCAGCTACTGCTGCTGCCCTTGCTCCTCTGCGTTGTTGCTGATTGCTGCTCCTTTGCCTGTTGCTGACTCTTGGCTCCAGGATCAAATCATCCCCTCAGCGAATACTACCCCTCGCTGCAGAAAACTCTTCTGGAAATTTTTAGCAAACCCTGCCCTAGAATTCCAGCTCAGTCTCTCAGCTCTGCTTCCGTGTGTGTGTCTCCAAATGACCCTCAAGCCTTTCTCTTATACTTTTTCGTTGAACACATCAACGATTGTGATTTAATCTCTTATCGACGGCTAAGATTAAAAGACTGCTTGATCCGCGTCACTTAGAACATTTCAGCACATGTGTTTAACTAATTCACTTTAATTTTTCTAATTTGCTACATTTAGACTTAGGGTCCTCATTAAAAAAATTAATTATATGAATAACTTAAGCACTAGATGAAATTTCTCTAAACGCTTTTTGGGTTTTGGAGGTGATGTGTTTCTTAGCCCCTCCACAAAAATTCAGGGTTAGAGCACACCTGATGCTACCCCAATACATAAAATCTCAACAGATCAGCACTGGATCTAGACTTCTTGGTAAGAAGTCTTCTGAGGAACTACTTCCCTCTACTTTGCCACTGCCCCACTAGACACTGTTATGCACCAACAGAAACAGTGCCCCACAAGCAACTCCTAAACAAAGAACTGCTCTTTCAGCCACGACAACCAGAAAAAATGAGGCTCAAAACCTCTGCGCTAGCCCAACAAACACAGCGCTGCCTTTGCGCAGCTACAACGTCACCTTAACTGGCTGATGCAGGCTCCGCCCTCTGGTGACTGCGTCACCCTTCCTTGTCTCTTTCTGGATCTGCACTGTCACTCGAGACAACTGCCTTCCTGCAACAAATTTCCTTTGTCTTCTGCTAATGGCTTCAACTCTACTTGATCTACAACACACTTTGATACCATGTGAAAATTTCTGAATCTACACTAGAAATCCTACTATAGTAAATATGATTTGCATTACCTATTTGCCTTATTTAAATTACAAGTTATTTTCTGAATATTTAGTAAAAATACTAATGCAAACACACTGCAACCTACACAATTAATACAGATCAAGTACTGAAAAATAAGTAGAACAATCAAACAAAGGACACACGTATTTTTCGGACAAAAGTCCCCGGAAAAACCCAATGTGGGAAAACTCGTGCAGTAGATCTGAGGGTTTATATTAGTATGCAGATTTCTGAATACAATCTAGGGTTCCAAATCTGGCTCACCCAACAGAGAAAATCCTCAACAAAAGTACCTCTATTCGAAGACATATGTTTTGGCAGATTCAACGGGAGAATGAAGAAACCCCACAGGTGACTGCACAATCCCCAGTGCTGCGCAACGATGGCTGCAGCTAGCTCGGCGCTGAGACTGCGTCACCTCTCCTAGTTGTTGCATCACCCTCTCCGTGAGCCTTCCTGGCTCAGTAATCGTTCTATTGGATGGCTGCCCGATCTGCCTCACAAAAACCCCATCGCAGTTGCTCAAGTGACTGTGTCACCCTATCTGGCTCTGCGTCACTCCTGCGTGAGCCCTGCTGGCTCTGTGTCACCCTCTTTGAGCTGTGTTGTTTCTCCTGGTGCTGATTTGCCTCTCTGTAATTGTATTCTTGCCCTTGGATGAAAATTCTGCTGTCAAACTGCCCCTCACTGCACTAAATTACTTAGATTTGATCTTCGTCCAAGCACTGCTCCGTCAGAAGAATTTAGTCTTTGTGTGTGTTCTCCAACTGACCCCAAGCCTTTCCTTTATACTTTTCTTGTTGATGAATCAACGACCGTTTTCTAATCTCTAATCGACGACTAAGATTAGAAGAGACTTGATCTTCGTCACTTAGAACATTCTCATCCACATGTTAAATTATTTCACTTTCATTATTTAATTTCCGTAAGTTTAGACTTAGGGTCCCCATTAAAATAATTAATTATTTGAATAACTTAAGCTCCAGGTGGAATTTCTCCAAACGATTTTTGGATCTTGGAGATCTCATGTGTTCTAGCCTCTCCACAAATTTTCGGAGCTAGAGCACATCCGATGCTACCCAAAAATCAACACTCCCTCTTAGCGAGGAATGTGCTCTAGCAATACTTCAACTAGAAGCATCACCCTGATCCACGGCATCGGTCCTCTGCGCTGATGATGCTCGACTATTGCTCCTCATCCACTGTGCTGCTGCTATTTGTACTGCTAGCCATGTCACTGCCACTGACACTGTTGCATTTGTACTACAACTCCCTCTCAAATGCTGCATCATGTTGCCCATAGCACTGCCACTGCTAACTGCTGCACTGCAACCCAGTTGCTGAGAGTTAAGCAACTAAAAACATCCCAAAATCCTGGCATACAAGTCAGTCTAAATGCATCTCGATGATGAAGCTCCCTCTGCTGCTAATTCTGCGCTGACCCTCTGATGCTCTGCACTACGCCGTTGAAGTCCATCAACCATTGCGCTGCTGCTGCCTCTGCTCTGTGCTGCTTCAGTCTTCAACGTCCTAGCTCTGCCATTGTTGCTCCATCCTCCTCACACCAACTGACTCTGGTCATCCTGCTACTATCATTAAGGGCTCGCGTAGCTCGTATGTGATCCAAGAGTTTGGGCACTTCAAGGATCCTGCCCCTCGTTGTAGTTCAAAGAACTATAGATCAATGTCACCCCACCTCTTCTCTCGAGGCACATGAGCATTAATGGCAACATCGTCATCATCCCCATCCTCATCCTTTGCTGCAGCAACCTTCGAATCAAAATCTTCTTTGCCCTTCTTCTTCTGAGGGCATTGTGTGGCGAAATGTCCAAATTCTCCACACGTGAAGCATATGACCTTCGAGAGGTCCTTCTTCTTCCTTCTCTGCTACCCATGCTATCCCTTAGATGCGAGAGCCGCATCTTCCTCTTCCTCCTTCTTAATCTTGATCCTCGTATTGCTGCTTCCTGCCTTGGTCAACCTTCTGATCTCTTCTTGTTGAAAAGCTGCCCACATCTCCTCCCAGTTTGAAAGGGCTGCTCTGCCAAAATACCTTGGACAAAGGTTTCCCATTCTTCCGTGACTGATTCAGGGCAATCTTGACCATAAGTCCATCATCAGGTGTAGCTCCTACAGAAGCTAGCTGATCTCGGATCGCTCGCAATCTGATAAGAAAGGGTCGATCTCCTCTCCCTTCTGTATCTGAAATAGTCTCAGCTGATTCTCAAGCAACATCCTCCGCTGGACAGAGGTTCCCTCGTACATAGTGGTCAAGGAAGTCCACATTTCCCTTGCCGTGTTCTTCTCGGAAATATGTGGGATCACATGATCCTTGACTCTGTCCATGATCAAGTGTTTTGCTTTCGCTTGAGCCTCCTCATACTTCTTGAGAGGATCAACATCAACAGGAACAACATCTGCATGCAAGACATGGTCCTTGATGCGATGTTCATCCAAAACTGACAAGATCCTGGCCTTCCAGATGACAAAGTTGGATGCTCCATCCAAAATGTTCCTATCCCTCAGTCCATGTGCAACCATCTCTGCTAAAAAATGTTGAGCTGGTTCTTTTCTCCCTCATTCGTTGCTGCCCTAGCAAAACTTGGATTTGGGTTTCTTTGGCGCTAGAAACCCTCTAAGGAACAAGCTCCTTCTGAAACTTGATTTCCTTCACGGAAATCCTTTTGCCAACTGATGTCGAATCAATTCTCTCTGATCACTCTTTGCTGCTGATCAACACTGGAACTAGACTTCTTGGCAAGAAGTCTTCTGAGGAACTTATTCCCTCTACATTGCCACTGCCCCACTAGACATTGTTCTGCACCAACAGAAACAGTGCCCCACCAGCAACTCCTAAAAAACGAACTGCTCTTCTATCCATGGCAACCGGAAAAAATGAGGCTCAAAACCTCTGCGCTGGCCCAACAAACACTGCGCTGCCTCTGCACAGCTGCAACGCCATCCTAGTTGGCTGACACAAGCTCTGCATGAGCCCTCTGGTGACCGCGTCACCCTTCCTTGCCTCTTTCTGGATCTGCACTGTCACTTGGGACAATTGGCTTCCTGCAACAAATTTCCTTCGTCTTTTGCTGATGGCTTCAACTCTACTTGATCTGCAACACGCTCTGATACCATGTGAAAATTTCTGAATCTACACCAGAAATCCTACTGCAGTAAATCTGATTTGCATTACCTACTTGCCTTATTTAAATTACAAGTTATTTTTCTGAATATTCAGTAAAAATACTAATGAAAACACACTATAGCCTACACAATTATACAAATCCAGTACTGAAAAATAAGTAGAACAATCAGACAAAGGATACATGTTTTTTTCAGACAAATGTCCCCGGGAAAACCCTATGCGGGAAAACCGGTGAGCAGATTTGAGGGTTTGTATTATTATGCAGATTTGTGAGTACAATCTAGGGTGCCAAATCCAGCTCACCCAATAGAGAAAATCCTCAACAGAAGTACGTCTATCTGGAGACAGATGTTTTGGCAGATCCAACGACAGAATGAAGAAACCCCACAGGTGACTGTGCAATCCCCAGTGTTGTGCATTGATGGTTGCAACTAGCTCTGCACTGAGACAGCATCACCTCTCTTAGTGGCCGCGTCACCCTCTTCGTGAGCCTCCCAGGCTCAGTAATCATTCTGTTGGATGGCTGCTTGATCTGCCTCACAGAACCGAAGTGCAACTGCTCAAGTGACTACATCACCCTCTCTAGCTCTGCGTCACCCTCTATAAGCTGCACTGTCTCTCTTGGTGCTGATCTACCTCTCTGCAATTGTATTCTCGGCCTTGGATGAAAATCCCACTGCCTCATTGCCCCTCACTGCACTGAATTACTCAGATCTGATCTTCGTTCGAGCACTGCTTCGTCAAAAGAATTTAATCTCTAAATTCAGTCTCTGTGTGTGTTCTCCAATTGACCCCATGCCTTTCCTTTATACTTTTCCTGTTGATGAATCAACGACCGTGATCTAATATCTAATTGATAACTAAGATTAGAAAAGACTTGATCTTCGTAACTTATAACATTCTCACCCACATGTTAAATTAATTCATTTTAATTATGTAATTTCCCTATGTTTAGACTTAGGGTCCCCATTAAAATAATTAATTATTTGAATAACTTAAGCTCCGGGTGGAATTTCTCCAAATGATTTTTGGGTCTTGGAGATCTCATTTGTTCTAGCCTCTACACAAAGTTTCGAAGCTAGAGCACATCCGATGTTACCAAAAAATAAAAATTGTATGTTGACATGACATCATTTATTCCATCATCTGAGCCCTTACAAATGGTCTACAGGCATCTTCTACTCATTTTGAGACCCATGAGGTCATTAGTGTGCCCCCACACCCACTGGGAGCACTACTAGTTTATTGTTTGGAGAACAAGGCGCCACCCCCTTGTCCATCATTTTGGAGAATCCTATTGATCATTATGGCATTTATGGACCTCATCAAGCCCGTTGGAGGGCCCTGTGACATGCATAGATTATTATTTGACTTCTTGAGAGGCCTATTATTTTATTTGTGAGCTAGTTTGGTGGGCTTGTCACCAAAAGTTAGTTAATTTGCACATTATTTTATCTTAGGGGCTAATGTATGCCCATTAGGTAATTCAAACTCTTAATGAGTGTATAAATAGGAGTTGGATGAATTCATTTTGGATCATCACTTGATTTGGATCATTCTCTCTAGAGAACTTCACACTTTTTACTTGGTGGATATTCTTGGATAATGGATGAATTTTGATGTATGCATTGGGTTCTTCTTATCTTGGAGCTTCTTATATTGCAAATATGTTGATGGTTGGATATATTCTCTTACATGTAAGTGCAATTTTAACGCTATTTTCTTTCATTTTGTTGCATACATTGGTTATGATTTTGCTATTTTAGGGTTAATTGTTGCATGCACTTACGACATCAATGTGGAATTATGTTTCTATTTAGCTTATCTTCATGTATGGGCCATGTTTGATGAATGAATTGTCCTAAAGATCGAGTTATCTCAAAAAGCCTCCTGCATTTGCAACGAAGTATAAATGCTTTTAAGGTCACTTTTCTTCTCTTGCCCTCAACATTGGACGAAGTCAACTTTGAGAGCCTTCTTGAACAAGAAACGAAGTCCATCTTCATAATTCTCCTTGACTTCATATCCCCAAGAGGAATTAGGCACTGATCTATCAAAAGGTGGTCATTTAATATATAGTCTTTCACCTTTTCCTCCCTCTTCTAGGTCTAGTCATGCTAGGCCACCTAGGGCATCAATTTCCCGACAAACTATTCCTAGGAAAAGTTCGATCTCTTAGGCACTACTACGTTGGTGTGTCTTCAAGATTTCCTCCAAATTTGAAGAGATTCCGACAGTGGGATTGCGAGATATCCGAAGCCCTAGGTCTAAGATCAAACTTTTCCCTGGTGTTGCTAAAGCTAGTATCTCATAGGATCAATTTGACATCTTTAGGTGAAAATTCTTGTTTGATCCTTTCCCCTTGCCGTGGTCAGGTTAAGATTATCATCGGTTGCTAAACTCCATCCCCTTAACCTGGGTTGGGTCCACTTGGCCCTGTGTCCCATTTCTTATCAAAGACAATTCATCACGGGAAACTCGGGAATCCAGGTTCTATAAGGATTTTAGGGATTGGGAAACTCCTTTTCAAGTCATATTCCTTTAACCTAACCCCCAAATCCTCACCTCATTTTCCTAGAAAATCTTGTACCTTGCTTAAAGAGCAAGCAAGCTTCATTCTTAATCCTATCCTAGGGAAAGGGTCTGTGGGGTCACTTCACATCTATTTGTTGATCTATCCTTTACAAGTGACTTCCTAAATACTGGGTCTCCTCCCACCAGTGAAAGTCCGTAAAGAGGAGGGAGTCTTAGCTGTGGCGATAGTGGGCTAAGTCTCCATCGTTGCCCTTGACCTAGCAGTTGCCCTCTTAGGAGACCCTTTTAGATCCCCTTTTGGTTTTAGTGGTAACATTTTTGGCGCCGCTACCGGGGACACGAGACATGTGTTTTGTTTCTCGTACGACACATTGACATATCATTATTGGCGACTCCATTGGAAGAACGAAGCCCTAGTTCTTCATTGAACGTTAAGGTCAATGGTTGTAGGGTGAAGCAATTATTTTTCTAGGCATCTTCAAATTCACCTTGGCGACTCCTACATAATTTTCATGTATATCTCAAATAGGTTGGCCTTTTTTGATAAATTTTCCACTTTGGACATTGCTAGCATTCATGGGCACCCCAACCATGTCACATGGAGGATGGTACGTGGGGTACCCTTGTTTGATGGTGACCAAGCTCCGCAATTAACCATGTGGAGAGATTTAATGCACATACTTCAAAGGAGAAAGTGGTCCACTAGGATGTCCTTATGTTGTTATTCTTCAACTCCCTCTATGTAGCATTGATGCCTATTCTTGGTGGCATTGGGGTCCAAGAGGATTTGTTGATGACAGTTAGAGGTTGGTCTGGGATTTGGGCATTGAGGGGTCTGCTCATGGTGCGTTGACACAGAGGCATAACATCACCTAGTGGTTTGTATGGGATCCGGGCATTAGGTCTCAGTTGCATTGGGGCACCAAATTGTTGCACAGGTTTGGATTTGGTCCGAGCTTAGAATTGTTGGGGTGTGATTTCATGAGGCACTTAATCTTGTGGAAGGCTATGAATATTTTACGGTGTTTTATGGGATATGGAAGTTCACCTGTATTTAATAAATTGGATAATTTATGCCAGCCTCCTTATTTATTCACGATAAGTGTAAAAGCAGAGTTATTATTGCTATTTTGCCTCAATTAATTACCTTGGTGGCATTGAAACTTAGCAGCTTATAGTGTAATAGCTCATTGGAACCAAAATGAGAAGATCTATAGGATGGGATGGTTAGTGGGGAATTTCAGTGCCCTGTGGAGACATGGTGGCTAATTTACCATTTTCCCACATTAAAAAGATATTTTAATTGAGGGAAATGTGTTCAATGATTAAAATAATAATATTATAGGAGCTTCTAGAGGTTTCTTCAGATCTATAAAAAGAGGAAGAGGAGGCCATTAGAGGACATCTTGGATTTGATCTTTCTTCTTGTATGAGAGGTTTGAGAACCTAGTTCTCTACTTCATTTATAGCCCCACAACGGGAACCCTCGGGTGATTCAGTGAGATTGGGCGAGTACCCATCTGCCCTTGGTGAATTCATCTAGAATTCATGGGAGAGCTTAGTAGTTGCATCTTAGTTCAGTTTTGGAGGGTTGGTTTCAACATTGGAGCAGATTATTTTTGGAGACAAGATTATCTTTCTTAGCTATTTCAGTGGTATCATCATGTACGCTCTTTCTAGTTATTTATTATAATGAAAACTGAGATTATTTTTGCTCATCATATTACTGAATTGCATGCACTCTACTAGTTATGTTTTACATGACAATTTTGTGTTAAATGAAAGATAATTTTATGGAGAGATTCTGGTTGAGCTAGATTTCTACAAATTTAGTTAAATATCCCGTTTGGGATATTACATCCAAAGGGAGTGCAAAATACAAAAGACACATGGCACATGTGGGGTAGGGGGTGCATCGGGATTAGAAGGGATAATGTTAGGGAAAAGTAGATATGGTGATCACCCTTACAATGATTTATTGACAAAAGTGTTGAAAAGTGTAACTAGGTCGATTTCATGTTGTCTATGTAATTATGAAAAGAAGATGTCAAAGATAATAAAATGTATTCTTGGTGTACTTGCTTCATGGGTTTCATGAGCAAGATTTTATTATTATGTAGATAGACTTCTTCTTGATGTCTACTAGGCTTGAGTCTTCTAAGTATAGAATATAGTTATAGTGTCATGTATATATATGAAGGAACCTGTCATCAGTATATGCTCCAGATCCTGTCAAGAACCTTGTCTCACATCCAAGAATCTATGGAAGGAATGCCTACAGATAGACCTCTCTCCAACGCTGGAAGAACAATCTATTATAAAGTGTTATAGTCAGCCCAGATTCAGATGAGAAGTCGGCCTACTAGTATAATAACAGGTCGACCTGAAAGTTGAACAATCATATGTATATATACCCCTGTTCCTATGGATCAAATACATACAATTCAATGCGGATTCCTCTGAAAATTGCGGATAAGTCTGGGATTGTTATGCGGACTGTTTTGAAAGGAGTTAAACAAATAACACTAAGATCAAAGTGCGGATATTAGGAGGACTTCAGTACAGATCAACTTCAAGAGAAATTCTGCGGATACACTACAGTCAATGAGTGCGGACAGTGAACTAGGGCAGTAGTTTGAGTCTCGAAAAGTGCTGGAAGGGCAGCACATAAATGCGGACAAACAATAACATGTGTATGC